>SKCR01024824.1:0-253529 GCA_019454045.1 Zanthoxylum bungeanum
TGTTAAAGTCCCGGACGACCAAAACCAAAGTATACTGATTGTTACAAGTATTATCGATGCAAGTCTCAAGTTAAGACCAAATACACATACCCTGATTCGGATTCCCATAGACACATAGTCATACTACCAATGAGATTCCGAGGGGTCTATCCAGAGCAAAGCTGTTTCCATACCATCGGTAAACAGAACCTCCTATTACACTTGCATGGGTATCCAATACCCAAATATATGAAAACTATGCCGTTACGCTTCCATAGCACGCACAAGTGTAATACTAGCCTATTCCGCATTATCGATGTCCTGTCTCGATAATACTACGACTAGGGATATTTAATGATTAAACCTTAGTGGATTAATACTGTCTCATATCTTATTAATCTGGTAATAATCTTATGGACTTTTATCATTTATATATCGAGGTAATCTAATTACAAATGATAAAATAGCAATTTCCTTTGTCACATAGTTAATTTGTACAACAACACCATGTTCTGTACAAATAGTGATGCTATGGGTGATAATTATCCATCAATCTCCCACTTGGCCTATAGCCAATCACTCAAGTGTCCAACACCTGAACTATGTATGGGTTGCTCAAACTTCTGCTGAGAAATAGCTTTCTTCAGTGGATTTGCAAGGTTATCATCTGATGTGATTTATTTAATCATCACATCGCCACGATGTATGATCTCATGAATCAGATGAATTAGTCGAAGTACATACTTGGATCGTTGATGAGACTGCGGTTCCTTAGCCTGTGTTGTAGCCCAGCTCAGCTGCTAACAGAACTACTCGTAATCTAATTAGGATTATATAGATCCAAAGTGCTTCTTTTGCTGCCTCAGCTGCAGAAATATTTCACTTTTATTGTTTAATCGGCAACAGTATCTTGCTTGGAAGATTTCCAGCTCACTGTTCCGCTATTCAAACTAAATATGTACCCTTATTGCGACTTACAGTCCTCTTTCTCGGTTTGGAAACTTTCAGCGGTAGACCCAGTCACCTCAAGTTCTCATTTCCCCATATTCTCAGAAAGCATCCTTAGTTCATCCAAGATACTCAAGGATGTTCTTTACTTCAATCCAGTGACCATCACCTGGATCGGTCTGATTGCGTCTACATATGCTCAAAGCATATGAGACATTAGGTCGCGTACATATCATAACGTACGAAATCTGGGAGAGTGTCAGCAGCTTTCTAGATCTATCACAGTAGATCTTAATCCTAGAATAAAGCCTACTTCTCCCAGGTTTTTCATGGAGAATTTTATGAAAGTCAAGCTTTCACCGATTATAGTATGTGAATGTTATTACCGAGAAGCAATACATCATCGACATAAGGACAATGAATGTCAGTGCGCTCCCACTAACCCTCTTATATACACAAGAATCATCTTCGTTTTGAATTAAATCATATACCATTATGATTACATCAAAACGATGGTTCCAACAAGGCAATGCTTGCTTCAATCCATAAATGGATTGATTTAACTTGCAAACCTTGTTTGCATATTATGGTACGAAAAAACCGTCAGGATGTTGCATACAAACATCCTCCAAAAGGTTTCCGTTAAGGAAAGCAGTTTTGGCATCTAGCTGTCATATTTCATAAACGAAATAAGCAGCAATAGCAAGCATTATCCGAATGGATTTAATCATGGCAACAGGTGAAAAAGTTTCATCGTAATCGACACCATGTCGTTGACGATACCCTTTCTGTACAAGCCTAGCTGCGTACATTTGTATGTTGCCATCCATGTCTGTCTTCCTTGATGACCCATTTAGTACCAATAGGCACAATGCCTTCTGGTATATCAACCAGTGTCCAAACTTGGTTGTATACATGGAATCCATTTCGAACTTCATGGCACTTTGCTATAAATGGAGTCGATACCTTGTATCATTTATTCATACGTAGTCGGTCCATCTTCCTCAATAATATTAATATCTATATGAGGTGAGATCAGAAACCCATACCTCCCAGGTTGTTTTCTGACTCTCTCTGACATACGCAGGTCTTGTGTATTCGAAGATTGTGGATAGTTTCATCCCTGATGAACTGTTCATGTTCCATAAGGGATCGGTGCCTAGAATAGTATCACTCTGATTTTCATCGAGTTCTATTTTCCTCCCACTTACCACTGCATTTAGGAATTCCTTTTCGAGGAAAACCACATTGAGAGCAACAATTATATTGTTCTCTTGTGAATTGTATAAGTACTATACTTTGGTTTCCCTAGGATAACCAATTACAAATGGGCACTTATCCAATTTGGGTTCTAGTTTGGTATCATCCAAACATATGCCCAGCATTCCCAAATCTTCAGGAATTAGAAATCTGGTTTCTTTCCTGTTCATATCTAATATGAAGTCTGTCTAACAGATTTTGATGGAACCTTTATTCAAAATAAGTATTGCACTGATTAATGCGTATCCTCATAAGGAAATTGGTAGCTCAGAGTGACTCATCATCAACCTTACTATGTCCAACAAAGTTTGGTTTCTCCGTTCGGACACACCGCTCAATTAAGGTGTTCCAGGAGGAGTCCACTGTGAAAGAATACTATACTCTTTCAAGTAATCTTGAAACTTATTGCTTAAGTATTCTTCACCACGGTCATACCGCAATGTTTTAATACTATTATCGGTCTGTTTTCTTACTTCGTGTCGAAACTCTTTCAATTTCTCAAAAGTTTCCGACTTGTGTTTCATAAGATACACATAACCATAACGCGATGCCACATCCGTAAAGGTTATGAAGTATTCATATCCACCTCTAGCCTAGCTAGACATGGGCCCACTTACGTCACTATGAACGAGGGCTAACGGATCGGTGGCACGTGCACCTTTACCATGTAAAAGGTGTTTTAGGCATTTTGCCTAATAAATAAGATTCGCAGACATCATTTGAATTAGCATCAAATCTGTCCTAGTATCCACTCTTCGAAAGTGTGGATATACAAGTCTTGTTAATGTGTCCCAGACAACAATGCCACAAATAAGTCTCATTTGATTTACTCAGTTTGAGCCTTTTTGTTTGTCATTTTATATGTTTGAGATTCATTTATATTCGAAATATAAATATTGTTATTCACATCTAATGTGTATATCTCAATATCATCTTTATAGATAAAACACCTGGTGTTCGGAACATAAAGGTATACCTCAAATGGGTTAAACTAGACATAGAGATAATGTTCATAGTCAAACTAGGTACATTATAACAGTCTCCTAATTTAAGTACATGCCCCAATGATAGTTCCAAAACTTAGGCTCCTATGGCCAAAACAACGACTCTCATCTCGTTTTCGACTCGCGATCTCATTTGAAGCCAGTCTCCTGCTAATTAGTAGATCACGCACATCAGTACATATGTATTTTCCATATCAGTATCAAAATCCAATTTTAAAACTGGTAGTGGAAATGTTTGTAACAAACATACCTGAAGTCGGAGCCTTGCCCCGCCTTCACTTTCTTCATGTCTGCATTGTCCATACGACAATCACATTTCCAGTGACCCCGTTTGCCACAGTTTAGGCAGACATCTTGGGATATGTACTTTGTCTTCCCAGAAGACTGTGACGATTTAGCCTTGCCCTTTTTTTTCACATCCCCAGAAGTCTTCGGCCAAGCCTTGGGCTTCTGGAATGTCGAAGTAAGATGTGTCTTGCACTTCTTGCCTTTTAGAAGTTATGGCTCTACCTCATTGAGCATAGCCATTAACTCTCCAAGAGTTCTCTCTTGGTTCATCATGAACCCGCCCCAGCATTCGGGCAAAGACTGTAAGATCAAATCTATGGAAGTCTCGGCCTCGTAGGTAATGCCCAGCTAACCTAACTGTTCGATGTCAGCAATCATCTGTGACACCTAGTGCTCGACAGATGTACCATCTGACATACGCGAGTGTAAGAGCTTCTTTTGCAATTAGTACTTCTAAGATCTAAGGTTAGATCTATGAAGATCCTTTAATTTCAACATCATGGTATAATGATCTAATCCTTAGTTCTGACGATGAAATTAATGAGTCATTACGGCAAGCATAACGGATTGAGCACTAAAGTTATCATCACGATGTGTCTTCCTAAGCTCATGCTCTACCATTTGTTCAACTCTGGGCTCAGGCCCAAGAGGTTTCTCTATCCAATAGAGTAACTTCTCAACTCCCAGGACTATACTGAGATTATTTTCCCAATCTAGAAAATTAAAGCCGTTAAAGACATTTTCACCCAAGATTATGTCATTTGACACTAATCTTTCAAGTCACCTTGATTGCTATAGTCCACCTATCCAATCAACGATTTCGGGTACAATCTAATGTAATGATTACTATAGTATAACTATATAATTAACTACAATTTGATTGGTTACTTTCAAATGTATTGATTACTATAGTCCAACTATATAACTAACTACAAATGAAGTAGTTTGAATACAGTCCAACTGTTCAATTAAAATAACAATTGAATATTAGTCCAACTAATATATTTATATATAATTAATGACGAAAAAATAAAATGAGGGCGTATTGGCAAGTATCTAAATGAAATTGCAAATTTAATAATTGTCTCCCACTATTTTTCGGCGAGCCTCTAACCCTCTGTGGAGTACTCGGGAAACCTTGTTTCCTAGTAGGCTAGGATCCCGTTAAATAACACATAACCTTGACTTTGGCCTACAAGTTGTATGAAACTTAACTTGGTAGATCTCTAAGATTAATTGGATCTCATCCAATTCCTAGATCCAGTAGATGGACCTCCAAGTCCGAAACATATATCCCATATATGTAAATATATCCAATATATTTCCTAACTTGTTTCCTATGAATCAACTAAGCCTTGGCTTTGGCTCAGCAAACTTAATGATTCCAGTTAAGCGTGACCCATTGACAGTGGGAAAGCTTTATAATCGAAGTCGATGAACAAGAAGTGACCTTGACTTTGGCCAACAAGTCACAGCCGTCCAAGACAAACGATATGGAAGAAAGATTACGCGGTTCAAACACATCCGCGATGGACAAAGGTCTTGACTTTGGCCAACAAACCAATGCCAATCTTGGATATTGAGAGAGAACCACTCAATGGAAAGAAAAACGCTTAATATTGAATGAGGGTTTTTCGCGTAAATTGACAACCAATTTATTATCTTGGATTAGGTCTCATCATACACCCTTAAACATGCATTCTAAAAACATAATAAGGCGCGATAAAATTTAATAATGATATGCGGATGGATATATAACAAATTGTTCCTAGAACAAATCTCTCCCATTCCTCTTTCCCGCTAGCATAAACTTCTACCCAATTACATAATACTTCTAAAGAAACCTCATTTACAGGGAGGGGAATTGGTGAGAAGAAAAATACAAAGAGAATAGAGATAATAGGCTGGACACGCAGGTCCAATTTAATAAATAAGTACCATTCTTACATTAATTTCCAAAATTGCCTTCACCCTTCTAATATCCATCCGATATACATTATTTATACAATACATCCAAGTATTCACACAAAGCATGTTATCAATCAATCTAATCCAATTAATTAATCTTTGATTAATGACCATCCAATGTTCAAACAACGATTTGATTTGCGCGAGTCAAACTCGTTTAAGAATAAATACTCAAAGTAAGTATTCTTGAATTATATCGAACTATAATTTTAAATCCAATTTAAATTGTATCCAATACTAATTCATATTTAATTCCAAATTAAATAATTACACTTTCAATAGTGCCTTTTAGACTTGGATTCCAAATCCAATCTTAACGGGTCTCAAAGGCCCAATTAGTATCCAATACTATTCAATTAAAGTCCAATGGGCTTTCAATTAATTCTTTAGGCATGGGTTTTGGCCAACATGGATCAAACCCAAGCTGCCAAGGCCCAATTAGGAATTACCATATTGCCATAAAATCAATTTTGGCCCATTAGGCCCAATTAAATTATTTAAAGGCCCAATGTCATATTTTGGACTTTATGGAAATGGTTTAGGCCCAAATATGATCCAGGACCGAAATTTGGCCCAAACCAAGCCCATTAGCCCAAATACAACAAAGTAAATTAATATATCATTCCAAATTACATATTAATTCAATTAAAGTGCAATCACCATAATTAATTAATTAACCTAATGTTTCCAAAACATCAATTTAATCTAATTAATCATGCATAATTCCCAAATTCATGTCCAATACAAAATTGGGGCAAAATCAATTCTATAACATGCATATACCCACGTCAATAGCAACAAAAATCAATCAATTTGATTTCAATCCAATTAAATCAAGATTCAATATTTCTATCATGCTATTTAACATATCCAATTGTTAAAATTCAAAAATTCACCATGATTTACAACTAGGGTACCATTCGGCCAAGCTAACAAATTTGGGAAATTTTGATGCAATCAATTTTTCACAAACCAATGATACACAACTCCAAGTCATCATCATCCAAGCATAACCAAACATCCAATTTTGTATTTTCATGCTCCAAGCAAAAATGCCCAAATTTAAAGTCATGAACCCTATAAATCAAATCAAGCTTAGATCTCGCTCTGATACTATTGTTAGTGTCCTAGACATGCCACGGGATCTCTAAGCGTGATTTGTGTGTGAATAAAATCAAAAATAAGTTGCGGAAGACTTACATTGATCGGTTGAGTTCAAAACGTTTTCTTGGATGATGGAAGCTCCAAGCCCTCTTAGTTGTTCCAAACTCATGGGTGAGTCTCTCTATCACCTTCCTTTGACTCCTTAAAATGCTAGCTTACAAGAATTTTGCAACAAAACTCCATTAGAGAGACATGAAGCTCACGGTTTTTCTAAGGAAGAAGAGAGAAGATGCTGTGAATAGTAACAATCTAACACTTCCAAAGTTTGACTTGGCTTTATATATTAGGTTGGTGTGTAGGATTTGGTTTGAGTATAGAAAAAGCAATCCCAAGCTTTTACTCAACCAATTACCAAATTCCATCAAGTGTCAAACACATTGATGTAAGTTGGTGGGCCCCACTTCAAATTCCAAATTTAAGTCGGACAATCCAACACGCAACTTCGCTCGGGCCCGGGTTTGTTTAATTTCGAATTAAGTGAATTTACCGTTGCGACATAATTAAATCCAATTTAATTAAATAATAATGCCTAGCAAAATTATTACGAAAGTTGCTTGCGAATTAATTCTAAATTAATTCTTTCGCTTGAATTAAAATCCAATTTTAATTTCGCTTTGAAATCTAATTTCATTTAATATATCCAATATATTATTTTAGGCCAGTTAAATAAATTAAATAGTAAAATCCAATTTCACTGTTAAATTTACTTTGCCGATTAATTCCAAATTAATCGCGTTCTCTCTTCTCGAAGAATTTAATCCCAGATAAATTCTCGACGCAATTAATCCCAGATTAATTTTTTCTCAGATAATTAATTCCCAGATTAATTATTACCGTGATTAATCCCATATTAATTTTATCTCTCATAATTAATCCCAGATTAATTATGTTCGAGTCAAATGTCATCAGTGAATCTTTGAGAGGTGACCCAAGAGATCCATGGATATGTTGGCAGTAAATACGATCATCGGACTATCCGAATACGTGCGTACCCGATACCACATTCTTATCGATTTACAAGACATGGTTGGCTTTTAGTAAACCACCGTGCCTACCCAATTCTCCAGAAATAATCTTTTAAGGAATACAAGATCTTTGACAGGAGTAGTATACATAGTATTGCGTACTACGATCCAGTTTCGGATGTCACATGCTAGGCCTGGGGCTGGAGTTGTGTCTGCCCCGTACGAAGCATATATCAGAACACTAGCAACTAGTCTCTTTATTATCGAAAAGTCATGACCTAGTCATACTTTCCCGATGGCTATAGCACTATAGAGTACCAGTTATGTATCCATGCGTGATCATCATCTCGATATGACTGAAGTGATACTTCCATCTTGACAGCACACCCAATACACTACGATTCTCAATATACCCAAAGAAGGCGTACACAGAACATGTTAAAGTCCTGGACGACCAAAACCAAAATATATTGATTGTCGCAAGTATTAGCGATGCAAGTCTCAGGTTAAGACCAAATACACCTACCCTGATTCAGATTCCCATAGACACATAGTCATACTACCAATGGGATTCTGAGGGGTCTTTCCAAAGCGAAGATGTTTCCATACCATCGGTAAACATAACCTCCTATTACACTTGCATGCGTATCCAATACCCAAATATATGAGAACTATGTCGTTACGCTTCCATAACACGCACAAGTGTAATACTAGCCTATTTCGCATTATCGATGTCCAATCTCGATAATACTACGAATATGGATATTTAATGGTTAAACCTTAGTGGATTAATATTGTCTCATATCTTATTAATTCGGTATTAATCATATGGACTTTTATCATTTATATATCCAGGTAATCCAATTACAATGATAAAAGAGCAATTTCCTTTGTCACATAGTTAATTTGTACAACAACACCATGTTCTGTATAAATAATGATGATATGGGTCATAATTATCCAACACATGATATATATACATATTTGAAAGTATTTATCATATACACATCATCATCATATGTCTATCATACAAAAAAATGAAATCCCAGAACACTACATTCTATGTGACCATAGATCTGGAATGATGGACCCCATAACTAGTGACTGCAGTATAACTCTTGTCCTCGAACTGAGTCTCCAAAAATTGCTCGTGGAGCACCAAAAGATGAACCCTGCATAAGAACTGGGAAGTGGGGGGTGAGTCCTATGGAACCTAGTGAGTGGAACTACAAAATCAAAGAAACTATATTAGTATATCTGTGTAAAATCATCTTAACTTTAAAACATTTCTGAAATCCTTTGTTTGAAGACTAATTATTTTACTTTAAACTTGAGAAAACTGTTTCCGAAATATTTTCTGCATAAAATTTCTAGAACGGTAGAAAACCTGACACATGGGGGCGTTACGTATCATCGTCCCCTAAGTCACCGAACTAGAGCCAGGAGTGATGATCCATGTTACTACCTGACCAAGAAACTAGGGTCTAGGGGCATTACGTATCGCCGTCCCCCTAGCCCTGAATTAGGATCCAGAGGCATCAATCATCCCTAGTCCTGAACTACGTGTGCACTTGTTCTATGTCTGTCAATTCCATAAGTCAGAGTTGAGGTGGGTTTTTCCCCTATACCTCAAAAATCATATATACTGGAGCTTTTAAATCTTAAAATTTCTCAAGACTTTCTTACTTATGAAATAACTGAAAATCAATTTGGCTAACGCCCTAAAGCATTTAAAGGTAAGTTTTGATCAATCATAAGTAAATACAAATCAATTTTTAAAGAAAAGCATCCACTCATAGATTTTGAAGTTTGTTCAACTCTGCTTCACGTCACTGAGAGAGATCGCGATTCCTGTGGAGTGTCTAAATTGGATAAACTTAATTAGAATATAAATTGTAATATATGATTTGAAATAAAATTATACTTCTTACTTCAATTAAAATATCATCTCTATCGATCATGTATGAGTGTCCCTATGTCGGTATGAGTCCCGTAGGGTGTCCTCTAACCTGTTGAATGAAGTGGGGAAAGTTAAATAATTTTTAAACTAAAATAAGCACGCGTCGTAACGCTAGGGTGTGAGCATCGCGACGCCCACCTGGTTGATTTGAGGTAGAGAGCAATCTTGTTACGTGTCATGACGTGTCATGATGCGCATCGTGATGCTCATGCATGTCTCGACTCTAGGAGGCACGTGTCGTGACTTCACAAAGACAGAGGATCTGGACCAGTAACGTCGTGGCATTCAATCATCAAGTCTAAATTAGAGGTTCTGCGTCGTTACGTGTCGCGACACTAGGCTACTGACATCGCGACGCTCGGTTGTTTCCAGGGCCAATCTTCACCTCTTCAATAATCAGCTCATAATTTCCATTCTTATACAATCAAAAGCAATTCCCAACACTGAATTTAATGATATACTAAGTTCCTAACATCCCAACACTCCCAAATCCTATTATCCTTACTTAATGTTTCAACTAGGGTGAGATACCTAAAAATTACCCAAACATGAGCTTCTCAATCCAACAATCATCAATAATCACACTACTACAATAAAAAGCACACTACCAATATTGATACCTCAAAACTCATAATTCCAAGATTTGGGTCAACTGTTTCTTACCTTAATTCCAATTCTTTCTTCACAAAGAAAGTCTTCAAGCTTCTTTTCCTCATTCTTAAGCTTAGATTGGGGTAAATTGATCTATATTTTCTTTGTAATTTTGAAGATAAAGAAATGAAAATATCACTCCCTTGTTGCTTCTGAATTTTCAGTCAAGAGAAGAAGGTGAGAATAGTTTCCAACTTTTGATTTTTTATTTCCTTAAGTGATAATAATTCTTGAAGGCTTTAGTATTTTCTAGAAAAAAAATAAGGATTTGGGCCAATATTTCTATTTCTCATTGGGCCTAGACTTTGAGCTAAGCTTTATTTAATTTTCATTATGGCCACATATTTTCTTAAGGTTAATTGTAATTGGTTTAAGGTTGATCCACCAAGTCGTCCCTAGATTTTCTGCTAACACTCAGAAAATTTTCAATCTTAGTTGCCAATTTACTTCATTTGGTTTTGTTATAAATTTTTGGGTCGTTACAAACTCCCCCCTTACAATACATTTAAAGATATAGAGCGTACCTTCTTCTATGAATAGTTGGGGGTATTGCTCTCTCATGATTTCTTTTGGTTCCCATGTGGATTCATGTTCCTTGTGGTTTTGCTAAATCACTTTGACTGAGGGAATCCATCGAGATCGTAGCTTTCTTGTCTCTCTACCCACTATAGCTACTGGTTGTTCCGAATAAGATAAGTCTTGATGGATATTAACTGTCTGGGGTTCCAGCACATGAGATTCATCGCGCATGTACTTTCGTAGCATAAACACATGGAAAACTAGGTGTATCCTATCCTGTTAGGTGGTAGTGCAAATTCATAAGCTCCCCCCAACTTTCTAAGTATCTGGAATGACCCAATATATCTAGGGCTGAGCTTACCCTTTTGACGAACCTCATAACTCCCTTAAAATGAGATAATTTTAGAAACACAAAATCCCCCACCTGGAACTCCAAGTCATTTCTTCGGTGGTCTGCATAACTTTTCTTGCGACTCTGAGCCGTACCCAGTCTTTCTCTGATTAGCTTTACTTTCTCCACCGTATCTTGTACTAAATCGGGCCCCAATAACTTTTGTTCCCCAGTTTTGAACCACCAAAATGGGGATCTACACTTTCTACCATACAAAGCCTCGAATGGTGCCATTTGAATACTTGTTGATAACTATTATTATAAGCAAATTCTATAAGTGGCAAATGATGGTCCCAACTACCCTCAAAATTAATCACACAAACCCGAAATATGTCCTCTAGAGTCTGTATGGTCCGCTCTGTCTGACCATCCTTATGAGGGTGGAAGGATGTACTAAAACATAACTGGGAACCTAAAGCCTCCTGAAATGATTGCCAAAACTTGGAGGTAAACAGAGAACCTCGATCGGAAATGATTGAGATAGATACTCCATGCAAGGACACTTTCTCATCCAGATATAGTTTGGCATATTGAGCTGATGTGTAGCTGGTTCTAATTGGAAGGAAATGTACAGATTTAGTCAATCTATCTACAATCAACCATATAGAATCACACCCTTTTGATTTACTGGGAGCCCAACCATAAAATCGATAGTGATCTTTTCCCATTTCCAAACCTGAATGTCTAAACTCTGAAGTTTCCCTACTGGTCTCTGATGTTCTGCTTTAACCTGATGACAAGTGAGGCACCTTGTGACAAATTCCGCTACATCATTTTTTCATGAAGTTCCACCAATAAAGATTCTTGAGATCATGATATATCTTGGTGATCCCAAGATGCATGGTGTAGGATTAAGTGTGGGCCTTCTCAAATAATGAGTGTTTCAACTCCTGAACTGGGGGAACAATAATTCTATTATACTTCCTGATGAGATTCTCACTGTCTATAAGATACTCGTCTTTCGTTCCTTGCTGTACCCTGCTCCTAATCTGTTGCATTTCGGGATGTGCTTCCTATGCTCTGATTTCATGTATGAGGGTGGATTGAACCTGTATCTGCGCCAATAATGCTCCATGAGCTTTCACATGAAAACTTACTCCATCTAGAAAATATTTTTACATATGCTTGGCTGAAAGCCAGTTCTCCATTGACATGATGAACAAACTTCCCACAGGCTTTCTGCTTAAGGCATCAGCTACAACGTTAGCTTTTCCGGATGATACTGAATGGAGAAATCGTAATCTCTCAACAATTTTATCCACCGTCTTTGTCTAAAATTAATCTCATTTTGGCTATGGATATATTTAAGGCTTTTGTGATCGGTGAAGATTTCAAATTTTGTACCATACAAATAATGCTACCATATCTAAGTGCAAAAATTATTGTAGCCATCTCCAAATCATGAATGGGATAATTTTGTTCACATGGCTTCAATATTTTTAAGCATAAGCAATAACTTTCCCCTCTGTATCAATATACATCCTAACCCCACTCTAGAAGCATCACAATACACTGTAAATCCTCCTGATCTCGCTGGCAGTGCAAGAACATGAGCTGGTAGTCAATCTTCGTTTGAGTTCCTAAAAACTCTTTTCACAAGCATCTAACCACTCAAACTTCACATTCTTCTGAGTTAATCGTGTTAACGAAGCTATTATTCTGGAAAAATTCTCTATGAATCTCTTATAATACCCTGCTAATCCCAAGGAACTGTGAATCTCTGTTACACTTTTAGGTCGATGCCTATTCTGAATCGCCTCAATCTTTTAGGAATCTACTTCAATCTCTTCCTTTGATACCACATACCCCAAAAATACTACACTAGTCAACCAAAATTCACACTTTGAGAACTTGGCGTACAACTTATATTCCCTCTGTGTTTGTAACACCTAATGCAAATGTTTTGCATGCTCATGTTCATTTCCCGAATACACCATAATGTCATCAATGAAAACTATTACAAACGGATCCAGGAATGGTCTAAACACCTTATTCATCAAATCTATAAATGCCGGAGGGGTATTAGTCAGACCAAATGATATTACAAAAAATTTGTAATGTCCATATCTGGTTCAAAAAGCAGTCTTCAGAACATCACTCTCCCTAATCTTCAATTGATGATAACCTGATCGTAGATCGATTTTTTAAAAACACAGTGTCCCCTGTAACTGATCAAACTGATCATCAATCCTCGACAGTGGATACTTATTCTTGATTGTCACTTTATTTAGCTGCCGATAATTTATGCAAGGCTGTAGTGTCCCGTCCTTCTTCCACACAAATAACACCAGAGCATCCCACGGGGACACACTGGGGCGAAAAAAGCCCATATCCAACAAGTCTTGTAAGTGTGCCTTCAACTCCTTGAGCTTTGTGTTGGATAATTATGACCCATAGCATCACTATTTTTTAAAGGACATGGTGTGCTTGTAAAAAATTAACTATGTGACAAAGGAAATTGCTCTTTTATAATTTTTTAATTGGATTACTTAGAATCTTAGATATATAAATAATAAAAGTCCATATGATTAGTACCAGATTAATAAGATATGAGACAGTATTAATCCACGAAAGGTTTAATCATTGAATATCCCTAGTAGTAATATTATCGAGACTGGACATCGATAATGCGAAATAGGCTAGTATTGTACTTGTGCGCATTATGGAAGCTTAACGACATAGTTCTCATATATTTAAGTATTGGATACTTATGCAAGTGTAATAGGAGGTTCTGTTTACCGATGGTACGGGAACAGCTTCGCTCTGGATAGACCCCTCAGAATCCCATTGGTAGTATGAATATATGTCTATGGGAATCCGAATCAGGGTATGTGTATTTGGTCTTAACCTGAGACTTGCATCGCTAATACTTGTGACAATCAGTACGCTTTGGTTTTGGACATCTGGGGCTTTAACAGGTTCTGTGTACGCCTCTTCTGGGTTTACTGAGAATCATAGTGTATTGGGTGTGATGTCAAGATGGAATTATCACTTCAGTCATATGGAGATGATGATCACGCAGGATACAGAACTAGTACTCTTAAGTACTACAGTCATCGGGATAATATGACTAGGTCATGATTATCCGATTATAGAGACTAGTTGCCAGTGATCCGATATATGTTTCGTACGGGGCAGACACAATTCCAGCCCTAAGCCTAACATGTGACATCGGATACTGGATCGTAATACGGAATACATTGTATACTATGCCTGATATAGATTATATATTCTTTGTTGAATATTTCTGGAGAATTGGGTAGGCACGATGCTTTGCTAGAAGCCAACCATGTTTGTAAATCGGTAAGAACGTGGTACGAGGTACGCACGTGTTCGGATAGTCCAACAACCAGATTTACTGCCAACATATCCATGGATCTCTAGGGTCGTTTCCCAAAGATTCACTGATGACATTTGACTCGAACAGAATTAATCTAGGATTAATTATAAGAGAGAGAAAATTAATCTCGGATTAATTGTGGCAAGAATTTATCTGGGATAAAATTTGATTAGAAGAGAGAGAACGTGATTAATTTAGAATTAATCGATTAAATAATATATTTAATATATTAATTGAAATTAGATTTCAAAGCGGAATTAAAATTGGATTTTAATTCGGGCGAACGAATTAATTTAGAATTAATTCGCGAAAGACTTTCGTAATAATTTTGCGAGACACTATTATTTAATTAAATTGGATTTAATTACGTTGCGATGGAAAATTCATTTAATTGGATTAAGAGAACCCGAGCCCGAAGTGTGTTGAGCAGGCCACTTGAATTTTGAATTAAAGTGGGTCCCACAAACTTACATCACTTGTCTATCAAGTGTCAACTTGAGTGATGGAAGTGGTTGGAGGCATTAATTGCAATTTTCCCTCCAACACTTTTGCTTTTGCTTTTGGTAAAGCATATACCAATTTTTGAGTTTAACTGAGTCTTGTGAGGTGATAGGGAAACTCATCCTTAGGTTGCATTCAACATAGAAAGCTTGGAGCTTCCGAAACAAAAAGATTTTTGAAATCCTACATCCACTCATTGTAAGTATTTTTCCGCAACTTTTTTGATTATTCACACATGAAATCATGACTTATAGATCCTTGGCATGTTCTAGGAACACCTAACAATGGTATCAGAAAGCCAATTTTAAGCATGATTTGTTTTAGGGTTTATATACTTTAATTTGGGTATTTTTACTTGGAGCTTGATTTTTCCAAATTGATTGTTTGGTTATGCTTAGATTATGATAACTTAGAGTTATGCATGATTAGATTTGAGAAAAGTTAATTGGATCCATTTTTCCCAAAAAAAGAAGCTTGACCGAATACACCCTAATGTATTACTCATGGTGATTCTTTGTTAATTAGACCATTGGATGTGTTTAAAGTATGAAATAAATATTAGATGTTGATTTAATTAGATTGAAATCAAATTGATTGATATTTTATGCCATATTGTCGTGAACAATTGAAGCATGTGTAGATTGATTTTGCTTTAATTTGTGTTGGACATGAATTGGAATTAATGAGCATGATTAATTGATTTAATTAATGTTTTGGAAACAATAGATTAGTTGATTAATTATGTTAATTGCACTTTAATTAAATTAATATGTAATTTGGAATAATGTGTTAATTTAATTTGTTGTAATTGGGCTTAATGGGCTTGGTTGGGCCAAGCTTAGTTTAGGACAAATGGATTGGATCCAAATTGGGCCTAAAACCATTTCATAAAGTCCAAATATAACTATTGGGCTTTTTAATATTTAATTAGGCCTAATGGGCCAAAATTGATTTTTTGGTAAAAGGGGTGATTCCTTAATTGGGCCTTGGCATTTGAGTTTGATCCATATTGGCCAAAGCCCATGCCTTGTGAATTAATTAAAAGCTCATTGGGCTATAATTAAATTGACATTGGATGTTAATTGGGTCTTTGAGACCCATTAAGATTGGATTTAGAATCTAACTCTAAAAGGCATATAAATAAGTGTAATTATTTAATTTGGAATTAAATTTGAATTAGTATTGAATACAAATTAAATTAGATTTAAAATTGTAGTTCGATATAATTCAAGAATACGTACTTTGAGTATTTATTCTTAAATGAGTTGGACTCGCGCAAATCGAATCGTTGTTTGAACATTGGATGGTCATTAATTCAAAGATTAATTAATTGGATTAGATTGATTGAATAACATGCTTTGTGTGAATACATGGATGTATTGTATGAATAATGTATATCAGATGGATATTAGAAGGGTGAGGGCAATTTTGGAAATTGTTGTAATAAATTTAGAATTTATTAAATTGGACCTGCGTGTCCAGCCTATTATCTCTATTCTCTTTGTATTTCTCTTCTCACCAATTCCCCTCAATGTGAATGAGGTTTCTTTATAAGTATTATGTAATTGGGTAGAAGTAAGAATAGTGCTAGCGGGAGAGAGGAAAGAGAGAGATTTGTTCTAGGAACAAAGTTTGTTATATATCCATCCGCATATTATTATTAATTTTATTCGCGCCTTATTATTCTTTTAGAATGCATGCTTAAGGGTGTATGATGAGACCGAATCAAAGATAATAAATTGGTTGTCAATTTACTCGAAAAACCCTCATCAATTATTAAGTGTTTTTCCTTCTATTGAGTGGTTCTCTCTCAAGATCCAAGATTGGCATTGGTTTATTGGCCAAAGTCAAGATCAATGTCCATCGCGGATGTGTTTGAACCACGAAAGCTTTGTTCTATATCGCATGTCTTGGGCGGTTGTGACTTGTTTGCCAAAGTCTAGGTCACCTCTAGTTCATCGACGTGGATTACGAAGCTTTCCCACTGTCAATGGGTCCCGCTTAGCTGGAATCATTAAGCTTGTTGAGCCAAAGCCAAGGCTTAGTTGATTCAGAGGAAAAGGTTAGGAAATATATTGTATATATTTACATGTATTGGATATATGTTTCGGACTTGGAGATCTACCTACTGGATCTAGGAATTGGATGGGATCCAATTGATTTTAGAGATCTACCTAGTTAAGTTTCATACAACTTGTTGGCAAAAGTCAAGGTTGTGTGTTATTTAAAGGGATCCTAGCCCACTATGAAACTAGGTTTCCCGAGTACTCCACATAGGGTTAGAGGCTCGCCGAAAAATAGTGGGAGGCAAGTATTAAATTTGCAATTTTGTTTAAATACTTGCCAATACACGCTCTTTTATTTTAATTTATCATTGTTATAAATATATTAGTTGGACTAATATTGAATATTGCTTTCTTTAAACAGTTGGACTGTATTCAAACAACTTCATTTGTAGTTGGTTATATAGTTGGACTATAGTAATCATTACATTTGAATGTAACCGATCATTTGTAGTTGATTATATAGTTGGACTATAGTAATCATTACATTTGATTGTACCCGAAATTATTGATTGGATAGTTGGACTATAGCAATCAATATAGTTGAAAGATTACCATAAAAGAACATAATCCTAGGTGAAAATGTCTTTAACGGGGTAAATTTTCAGATTGGGAATTGAATCTCAGGATAGTCCTGGAAGCCAAGAAGTTACTCTATATAATAGAGAAATCTCTCGGGCCTGAGCCCAGAGTTGAGAAAATAGTAGAGCATGAGCTTTGGAAGACTCATTGTGATGATAACCTTAGTGCTCAATCGGTCATGCTTGCCGCAATGACTCCTTAATTTCATTGTCAGAACTAAGGATTAGATCTTTATACCATGATGTTGAAATTAAAGGATCTTCATAGATCTAACCTTAGATCTTAGAAGTATGAATTGCAAAAGAAGCTCTTTCGCTCGCGCATGTCAGAGGGTACATTTGTCGAGCACTAGGTGTCGCAGATGATTGCTGACATAGAACAGCTAAGGTTAGCTGGGCATTACCTACGAGGTCGAGACTTCCATAGATTTGATCTTATTGTCTCTGCATGAAAGCTGGGGCGGGTTCATTTTGAACCAAGAGAAAACTCTTGGAGAGTTAATGGCTATGCTCAAGGAAGCAAAGCCAGAGCTTCCAAAAGGGCAAGAAGCACAAGGCACATCTTACTTCGACATCCCAGAAGGCCAAGGCTTGGCCGAAGGCTTCTAAGGGTGTGAAGAAAAGGGCAAAGGTAAAATCATCACAGTCTTCTGGGAAGACTAAGGACATATCCCAACATGTCTGCCTAAACTATGGCAGACGGGGTCACTGGAAGCGTGACAACCTTATGGACAAGGCATACATGAAGGAAGTGAAGACGGGCAAGGCTCCGACTTCAGGTATGTTTATCATAAACATATCCACTGCTAGTTTTAAAATTGGATTTTAATACTGGGTGTGGTATATACATATATATTGATGTGCGAGATCTGTTGATTATCAGGAGACTAGCTTCAGTTGAGATCGACCTATGAGTCGGAAACGGGACGAGAGTCGCTGTTTTGGCTGTGGGAACCTAAGTTTTGGAACTCCCCTTTGGGCATGTACTTAAATTAGGAAACTGTTATAATAAACTTATTTTGACTAGAAACATTATCTTTATATCTAGTTTAACCCGTTGCGGGTAAACCTTTATGTTCCAGAACACTGGGTGTTTTGTTTATAAAGATGATATTGAGATATACACATTAGATGTGAATAACAATATTTATATTCCGAATATAAATGAATCTCAAACATATAACATGACAAACAAAAAGCTCAAACTGAGTAAATCAGATGAGACTTATTTGTGGCATTGTCGTCTGGGACACAATGACAAGACTCGTATATCCACTCTTTTGAAGAATGGATACTATGGACAGATTTGATCCTAAATCATATGACGTCTATGAATCTTGTTTATTAGGCAAAGTGCCTAAAGTGCCTTTTAGCGGTAAATGTACACGTGCCACCGAGCTGTTAGCCCTCGTTTATGGTGACGTATATGGGCCCATGTCTAGCTAGGCTAGAGGTGAATAAAAATACTTCATAATCTTTACGGATGTTGCATCGCGTTATGGTTATGTGTTTCTTAAGAAACACAAATCAGACACATTTGATAAATTTAAAGAGTTTCGACATGAAGTAGAAAAACAGACTGGCAAAAGTATTAAAACATTACGGTTGGACAGTGGTGGAAAATACTTGAGCAATAAATTTCTCGATTACTTGAAAGATTATAGTATTCTTTCATAGTGGACTCCTATCGGAATACCTCAATTGAGAGGTGTGTCCGAACGAAGAAATTGGACTTTGTTGGACATGGTTAGGTTAATAATGAGTCGCACTGAGCTACTAATTTCCTTCATGGGATACGCATTGAACAGTGCAATACTTATTTTGAATAAGGTTCCACCAAAGTTTGTTGGACATACTCCATATTAAATATTAATAGGAAAGAAACCGGGTTTCTCATTCCTGATGATTTGGGAATGCTTGGCATATGTTTGGATGATATCAAACTACAACCCAAATTGGATAAGTGCCCATTTGTAATTGGTTATCCTAAGGAAACTAATTCCAAAACTCACAAGAGAACAAAGATATTTGTTGCTCTCCATGCGGTTTTCCAAAGAGGAATACCTAAATGCAGTGGTAAGTGGGAATAAAATAAAACTCGATGAAAATCAGAGTGATACTATTCCTGGCACCGATCCCTTAATGGAATACGAACAATTCATAAGGGATGAATCTGTACCACAATCTTCTAATACACAAGAACCGCAAAAGTCGGAGAGAGTCAGGAAACAACCTAAGAGGTATGGGTTTCTGATCTCACCTCATGTAGATGTTAATCTTATTGAGGAAGATGAACGAACTACGTATAAGGAAACGATACAAGGTATCGACTCCTGTTTATGGCAAAGTGCCATGAAGTCCGAAACGGATTCCATGTATACCAACCAAGTTTGGACATTGGTTTATGTACCAGAAGGCGTTGTGCTTATTGGTAGCAAATGGGTCTTCATGGTGAAGACAAACATGGATGGCAATATACAAACGTACAAAGCTAGGCTTGTAGCGAAAGGGTATCATCATCAACATGGTGTCAATTACGACAAAACCTTTTACCTGTTGCCATGATTAAATCCATTCAGATAATGCTTGCAAATGCTGCATATTTCATTTATAAAATATGGCAGCTAAACGTCAAAAACCGATTTCCTTAACAGAAACCTTTTGGAGGATGTTTACAACATCCTGAAGATTTTGTCGTGCCGAAACATGTAAACAAGGTTTGCAAGTTAAATCGATCCATTTATGGATTGAAGCAAGCATTGTGCTCTTGGAACCAACGTTTTGATGAGATCATAATAGAATAAGGTTTCATTCAAAACGAAGATGATTATTGTGTATATAAGAAGGTTAGTGGGAGCGCACTGACATTGGATGTCCTATACATTGATGATGTATTATTTCTTGGAGATACCATTCTCATGTTAACAATCGGTGAAAGCTTGGCTTTCATTAAAATTCTCCATGGAATACTTGGGAGATGCAACATTTATTCTAGGAATAAGGATCTACTGGGATAGATCTAAAAGTTGTTGGCACTCTCCGAGAACTCGTACTGTGAAAAACATGTACACGACCTGGTGTCTCATATGCTTTGAGCATATGGAGTCACAATCAGGCCGATCCAGGTGATGGTCACTAGATTGATGTTAAGAACATCCTTAAATATCTTGGATGAACTAATGATGCTTTCTTAATCTGTGGAGAAGGAGAACTTGAGGTGATTGGGTTCACCGACGCAAGTTTCCTAACCGATAAAGACGACTGTAAGTCACAATAAGGGTACATATTTTGTTTGAACAACGGAACAGTGAGCTGGAAATCTTCCAAGCAAGATAATGTTGCCTATTCAACAACAAAGCAGAATATATTGTTGTGGCTGAGGCAGCAAAATAAGCATTTTGGATCTATAAAATTCCTAATTGGATTAGGAGTAGTTCTGTTAGCAGCTCAGCTAGGCTACAACACAGGCTAAAGAATTACGGTCTCATCAACGATCCAAGTATGTACTTCGATGGTTTTATCTGATTCGTGAGATCATACATCATGGCGATGTGATGATCGAATAAATCACATCAGATGATAACCTTGTAAATCCGCTGACGAAAGTAATATCTCAGCATAAGCATGAGCGACCCGTACATAGTTCAAGTGTTGGATACTTGAGTGATTGTCTATAGGCCAAGTGGGAGATTGTTGGATAATTATGACCCATAGCATCACTATTTTGTAAATGACATGGTGTGCTTGTACAAAATTAACTATGTGACCAAGGAAATTGCTCTTTTATCATTTTATAATTGGATTACTTAGATATATAAATGATAAAAGTCCATATGATTAGTACCAGATTAATAAGATATGAGACAATATTAATCCACGAAAGGTTTAATCATTAAATATCTCTAGTTGTAGTATTATCGAGACTGGACAACGATAATGCGAAATAGGCTAGTATTGCACTTGTGCCCGTTATGGAAGCTTAACGACATAGTTCTCATATATTTAAGTATTGGATACTTATGCAAGTGTGATATGAGGTTCTGTTTTCCGATGATACGGGAATAGCTTCGCTCTGGATAGACCCCTCGAATCCCATTGGTAGTATGACTATGTGTCTATGGGAATCCGAATCAGGGTATGTGTATTTGGTCTTAACCTGAGACTTGCATCGCTAATTCTTGCGAAAATCAGTACGCTTTGGTTTTGGACATCCGGGGCTTTAACAGGTTCTTTGTACGCCTCTTCTGGGTTTACTGAGAATCATAATGTATTGGGTGTGATGTCAAGATGGAAGTATCACTTCAGTCATAAGGAGATGATGATCACGCAGGATACAGAACTAGTACTCTTAAGTACTGCAATCATCGGGATAATATGACTAGGTCATGATTATCCGATTATAGAGACTAGTTGCCAGTGATCTGATATATGCTTCATACGGGGCAGACACAATTCCAGCCCTAGGCCTAGCATGTGACATCCAATACTGGATCGTAATACGCAATACATTGTATACTATGCCTGATATAGATTATATATTTTTTGTTGAATATTTCTGGAGAATTGGGTAGGCACGGTGCTTTGCTAGAAGCCAACCATGTCTTGTAAATCGATAAGAACGTGGTACGAGGTACGCACGTGTTGGATAGTCCGACAATCGGATTTACTGCCAACATATCCAGGGATCTCTTGGGTCGTTTCCCAAAGATTCATCGATGACATTTGACTCGACCAGAATTAATCTAGGATTAATTATAAGTGAGAGAAAATTAATCTGGGATTAATTACGGCAATAATTTATTTGGGATAAAATTTGATTAGAAGAAAAAGAACGTGAATAATTTAGAATTAATCGATTAAATAATATATTGGATATATTAATTGAAATTAGATTTCAAAGCGGAATTAAAATTAGATTTTAATTCGGGCGAACGAATTAATTTAGAATTAATTCACGAGCGACTTTCGTAATAATTTTGCGAGGTACTATTATTTAATTAAATTGGATTTAATTTCTTCGCGACAGAAAATTCATTTAATTGGATTAAGCGAACCCGAGCCCGAAGTGTGTTGAGCAAGCAACTTGAATTTTGAATTAAAGTGGGTCCCACCAACTTACATCACTTGTCTATCAAGTGTCAACTTGAGTGATGGAATTGGTTGGAGGCATTAATTGCCATTTTCCCTCCAACACTTTTGCTTTTGCTTTTGGTAAAACATATACCAATTTTTGAGTTTGACTTTTCATAAGTGGTAATTGTTTTAGAAACAAATACAAAGAAAACATAAAAAGCTCTCTCTCGCTCTCCCTTGGTCGTGAACTTCAAACTTCCTCTCCATTGATTTTGCTTCAAAATCAAACCTTGCTAGCACATAAGGAGTCTTGTGAGGTGATAGGGAAACTCATCATTGGGTTGCATTCAACATAGAAAGCTTGGAGCTTCCGAAACGAAAATATTTTTGAAATCCTACATCCACTCATTGTAAGTATTGTTTCGCAACTTCTTTGATTATTCACACATGAAATCATGACTTATAGATCATTGGCATGTTCTAGGAACACCTAACACTTTGTAGGGGCCATCCTGTACGGGGAAATTGTTAGAGGCTAGGTGTATGATATTATGTCTATTCAAAACTCAATATCCCTATCCTGCGGTAATCTTGGCAACTCATCTGTGAATACATCAAGATACTCTCTCACCAGAATCTGCTCAAGGTCTATATTTTCCGCTCTGCTATCTGTCACATAATCTAAATAACCCATGTTTCTCTTCTGAAGTAGCGTAAATGCTTGCATTGCTAATATCAAATTGTGAGGCGCTACACTCCTATCCCACTGATAAACTTTAACTGATCGATTGGGAATATGTAATGTAACAGTCTTCTCCATACAATCTAATACTGCATGCTACTTAGATAATTAATCCATCCCCAAAATGACGTCAACGCCCAATATACTCAATACTATTATATCGGCATAACTAGTATACCCATCAATATCTACCAAACAATGTTTCATACCCTGCGTAGCTTCTATAGGGCTTCCAATTGGTGTAGCTATGATGATAGGTTAATCTAGAGGCTCGATGTCTCTACCCATCTAAGTTACGACGCATATTGCCACAAAAGAGTGTGTAGCACCCGAA
The DNA here is from genome assembly GCA_019454045.1 of Zanthoxylum bungeanum. Classification (NCBI taxonomy): domain Eukaryota; kingdom Viridiplantae; phylum Streptophyta; class Magnoliopsida; order Sapindales; family Rutaceae; genus Zanthoxylum; species Zanthoxylum bungeanum. The sequence goes on from SKCR01024824.1 coordinate 23,732, forward strand.
TCAAATAACACCATCGCTTGCACATAAGGGTGGCAAAAAAGCCCGAGCTCGACCCAGCCTGTCCGGGCTTAAAATAAACAATTATATATTTATATTTATAATATATATATATATATATATATTTATATAATAAATTTTATATATTTATAATTTTTCATATTAAAAAAATTGGGCCCGGCCCGAGCCTGAGCCGAGCCGGGCCGGCCCGGTGACAGCCTGGGCCAGGCTTTTCTCCGGCCCGTGCCTAAATTCAAATTTCCGGCCCCGAGCCGAGCCGAGCCCATTGCCATCCTTACTTGCACAGAGTCAGCCAACAATGTACCTATGACAACCGCATTAGACGCCTGCGCCTCCTGAGGTGTGGGGGTATACACCCTACCTTGAGCTCTACTAGAGGAAGCCTGCCCTCGATCACCTACTGGTTGTCCCCTTCCTTCTACCGCTTGTCTTCTACTCACCGGTCTCTACTCTCATCCTCCCACACTTCTATTAGACTTTGGATGGGGTGTAGATGGAGTGGTACTGAAAGATGGAAACTGATCTACTGATGCCGGACAGGCTCTCTTCAGATGGCCCATTTGTCCACACCTATAACAACCCTCACTCCCCGATCGACAAGCCTCCGAATGATTCCACCCACATATCGAACATAACGGAAGACCTCACCTTGGCTGGGCAACCGAGGGAGAATATACTACGTGAGAGGTGGCACTCTGAGTCAGTCTATGATCCTGACCTCCTTGAACTGAACACATATCTCTAAGGGTAGTAAGCGTAGCTGAAATTTGCTGCTGCCTACTAGAGCCACTCTGCTGCGGCCTAACCCTTTCTTCTGATCTCGATTTCTTCCGTGATTCCCTTTCTGCTTGTCTCTCTTTAAATCGTGCCTCAAATTGTAGAGTACCATCTAAAACCTGAGTATATGTAATAGTCTCTATAAAGTGAATAGAGCGAAACATGTAATCTCGAAGCCCATTAATAAATCTCTTCACCTTCATTTCCTATGTACTGACTAAATATGGGACAAAGCGAGACAATCGCGTAAATCATATATCATACTTAGAAACGGTCATCTACTCTCCCTGAACCAACTGTTCAAACTCTCAGGCTCTAGCATCTCTGTTACTCTGTGGTAAAAATCTAGATAAGAAATCTGTCCTGAACTCAACCCATGTCAATGGGGGAGCATTGTCGCCGACCATCTCAAAAATATATAAACTAAGTGTTGGCGACATCCCCAACTAGAAACCAACTCCATCGCTCTCTCCGATGAACACCCCAAAGCTGTATATATGATCTAATTCCTCAATGAAGCTATAAGGGTCAGGGGAGGACTCTACTCCCGAAAATGAGGGAGGATGAAGCTTCCGAAAGTCATGTAATGACACTAGCAACTCTTGTTGCTGCATAACTTGGATTGTTACTGGAGGTGGCTCATGAGGCATAACAGAAGGTACTGCTTGGAAAGTAATACGATCTGGTCTATTTGGAGGAACTACTATTTGGTGAGCCATTGGTAGTCCTACAGATGGAGGTGGAACATGAACTATGGCTTATGTAGCTCTCGGCTCTATGCATGGTGGCTGTTGCTGACAGGTAATCAACTGGGCTAGAGCGGCTACTGACTGTTGAATTTTCCATAAACCTGCAGTTACTAGGTCATTAGGTTGAATTAATGGTGTTGCTCTATCTTCTCATACACCACTATCATGTATGGACTCTACTCTATGCCCCCTATCTAGCTTAGGGGGAGGTGCCACTGATCTCTGATCCAGATCTATGCCCCAAAGTACCCTACCATACCTTGGTCTACCTCTGACTCTGGTTCTACCCTTGGGTGGCATGATATCTAAGAAGTTGAAAAGAAATAAGATGACCAATCGCATTTAAAGAAATTATAATTAATCATAATGGGACATACCGCGAGACAAGGTTACTAGGGTAAACAGCCTCTTATATATAGTAGTACCTCGAGTAAACTACATATACAAGACACCACTACTCTTTTACTGCAGTCACTGACTCCCTAGACCATGCTCTGATACAATCTTTGTAACATTTTCGATACGAGAATGTTATCGGCAGGTAACAGATTCCATTGTTGCCTAAGCCACTAACTTATACAATAGAAAACTTGTTTTAATTATAATAATATGCAATCTTATAAATAGCTACACATGCAGTCTAAGAATTAACACAAATGCATTATCATGATATATATACATATCTGAAAGTCTATCATATATCAAAATGAAATGGAATGATGGACCCTATAACTAGTGACGGCAGCATAACTCTTATCCTCGAACTGAGTCACCAAAAGTTACGCGTGTCTCACCAAAAGATGGATCCTGTAAAAGAACTGGGAAGTGGTGGGGGTGAGTCATATGGAACTCAGTGAGTGGAACTACAAAATCAAAGAAATTGTATTAGTATAACTGTGTAAAATCATCTTACATTTAAAATATTTCTGAAATCTTTTGTTCGAAGACTAATTCTTTTCTTTTAAACTTGAGAAAACTGTTTCACAAATTATTTATGCATAAAATTTCTAGAACTGTAGAAAATATTATGCATGGGGGCGTTACGTATCGTCGTCCCCCTATACGCCTAACTATTGGTCTAGGGGCATTACGTATCGCCGTTCCCCAAGCCACTGAACTAGAGCCAGAAGTGCTAATCCATGCTACTACTTGACCCAGAAACTAAGGTCCAGGGGCATTACGTATCACCGTCCCCCTATCCTTGAACTAGGATCTAGAGGCATCAATCATCCCTGGTCCTGAACTACGTGTGCACACGTGTCTGTCCTTCAATTCCATAAGTCAGAGCTGAGGTGGGTTTTTCCCTCATGCCTCCAAAATCATATATACTCAAGCTTTTAAATCTTAAAATTTCTCAAAACTTTCTTACTTATGAAATAACTAAAAATCAATTTGGCTAACGTCCTAAAGCATTTAAAGGTAAGTCTTGAACAATCATAAGTAAATACAAATCAATTTTGAAAGAAAATCATCCACTCACAGATTTTGAAGTTTGGTCAACTCCACTTCACGTCGCTGAGGGAGATTGTGGTTCATGTCGAGTGTCTAAATCAGATAAACTTAATTAGAATATAAACAATAATATATGATTTGAAACTAACTTAGACTTTTTACTTCAATTAAAATATCATCTCTATCTGTCATGTATGAGTGTCTCTATGTCGGTATGATGCTTCTTTCATTTTCTCTCTTGAAGAACTTGAAAGAAGTGTCTTGTGTGTTATATTTTTCAAGCTTTGTTGTAATTTCCTTTTTCTTTTAGTAATAAAATTTTGTGTCTTTATTCAAAGCATAACTAGCTAATTTCATTCTGCTGGAGTAAAAAATGAAACTCTTAATATGAGAAAATAAATTAATCTGACTTATATTATAATATATGAATTGTAATTGAAGACCAATATTTAATATTCTCTTATATTAGTGGGTGTCTTGATTTTTTGTAGACAATCTCATATTGGGTTGCACAATTAATACATTATCTCATATTATATTAGAGAGTAATTTAAATGTGGACTAGTTATTAACAAACTTTGTTACCGCCTTTATGGCTGGTTTTATATATTTGGCATAATTAAGTACCTAAATGGACTTGTTATAGACAAATGTTATCACCACCTATGTGGTTGGTTTTATATGTTTTGGCATAATTAATTCCTAAAGTTAATTAACTGGGTAATAATGACAATTTATATATTATAAAAAGAAAGATTTCTGTATATCTGAAATATCAAGAGTGGATCTCCCAGCCTAGTATTCTCGATATGGGAATGTTACCGATTTGAAAAAGATTTAATTGTTGCCTAAGCCACTGACTTATACCCTATAAAACTTATTTTTACCATAATACTATGCAATCTTATAAATGGCTACACATGCAATCTAAGAATTAGCACGAATGGATGATCACGATATATATATACATATTTGAAATTATTTATCATATACACATCATCATCATATGTCTATCATACATCAAAATGAAATCCCAGAAAACTACATTCTATATGAACATAGATCTGGAATGATGGACCCCATAACTAGTGACTGCAGCATAACTCTTATCCTCGAACTGAGTCACCAAAAGTTGCATGTGTCTCACCAAAAGATGGATCCTGCAAAAGAACTGGGAAGTGGTAGGGGTGAGTCATATGGAACTCAGTGAGTGGAATTAGAAAATCAAAGAAATTATATTAGTATAACTGTGTAAAATCATCTTAACTTTAAAACATTTCTGAAATCCTTTGTTCGAAGACTAATTCTTTTCTTTTAAACTTGAGAAAACTGTTTCTGAAATAATTTAAGCATAAAATTTCTAGAACTGTAGAAAACCTTATGCATAGGGGCATTACGTATCGCTGTCGCCCAAGCCACTGAACTAGAGCCAGAAGTGTTGATCCATGCTACTACATGACCCTGAAACTAGGGTCTATGGGCGTTACTTATCGCCGTCCCCCTAGCTCTGAATTAGGATCTAGAGGCATCAATCATCCATAGTCTTGAACTACGTGTGCACATGTTCTCTGTCCGTCAATTCCATAAGTCAGAGTTGAGGTGGGTTTTTCCCCATACCTTCAAAATCATATATACTGGAGCTTTTAAATCTTAAAATTCTCAAAAATTCTTACTTATGAAATAACTGAAAATCAATTTCGCTAACGCCCTAAAGCATTTAAAGGTAAATCTTGATCAATCATAAGTAAATAAAAATCAATTTTGAAAGAAAAGCATCCACTCATAAATTTTGAAGTTTGATCAACTCCGCTTCACGTCGCTGAGGGAGATCGCGGTTCCTGTGGAGTGTCTAAATCGGATAAACTTAATTAGAATATCAACCGTAATATATGATTTGAAATATAATTATACTTCTTACTTCAATTAAATTATCATCTCTATCGATCATGTATGAGTGTCTCTATGTCGGTATGAGTCCCCTAGGGTGTCCTCTAACCTTTTGAATGAATTGGGGAAAGTTAAATAATTTTTAAACTAAAATAGGCATGTGTCACGACGCTAGGGTGTGAGCATTGTGATGCCCATCTGGGTTGATTCGAGGCAGAGAGCAATCTTGTTAAGCGTCGTGACATGTCATGACGAGCGTCGCGATGCTCATGCGCATCTCGACTCTTGGAGGCACGCATCGCGACTTCACAAGGACAGAGGCTCTGGTTTTGATATGCATCGCGATGCTGGACTAGTAGCATCGTGACACTCAATCATCATTTCTGAATTAGAGGTTCTGCCTCATTACACGTCTCGACGCCAGGCTACTTGTGCCGCGACACTCGATCGTTTCTAGGGCTAATCTTCATCTCTTCAATAATCAGCTCACAATTTCCATTCTTATACAATCAAAAGCAATTCCCTACACTGAATTTATTAATATACTAAGTTAATAACATCCCAACACTCTCAAATCCTATTATCCTTAGTTAATGCTTCAACTAGGGTGAGATACCTAAAAGTTACCCAAACATGAGCTTCTCAATCAAACAATCATCAATAATCACACTACTACCAATCAAAAACACACTACCAATATCCATACCTCATAACTCATAATTCCAAGATTTGGGTCAAGTGTTTCTTACCTTAATTCCAATTCTTTCTTCATAAAGAAAGTCTTCAAGCTTCATTTCCTCCTTCTTAAGCTTAGATTGGGGTAAATTGATCTAGATTTTCTTTGTAATTTTGAAGATAAAGAAATGAAAATCTCACTCCCTTGTTGCTTCTGAATTTTCAGTCAAGATAAGAAGGTGAGAATAGTTTCTAACTTTTGATTTTTTATTTCCTTAAGTGATAATAATTCTTGAAGGCTTTAGTATTTTCTAGAAAAAAATTAAGGATTTGGGCCAACATTTCTACTTCTCATTAGGCCTAGACTTTGAGCTAAGTTTTATTTAATTTTCATTATGGCCACATATTGTCTTAAGGTTAATTGTAATTGGTTTAAGGCTGATCCACCAAGTCGTCCCTAGAATTTCTGCTAACACTCGGAAAATTTTCCATCTAAGTTTCCAAGTTACTTCATTTGGTTTTGTTATAAAATTTTGGGTCGTTACAAACTCTCCCCCCTTAAAATGATTCGTCCTCGAATCAATACATTTAAAGATATAGAGCGTACCTCTTCTAGGAATAGTTGAGGGTATTGCTCTCTCATGATTTCTTCTAGTTCCCATGTGGATTCATGTTCCTTGTGGTTTTGCTAAATCACTTTGACTGAGGGAATCCATCGAGATCGTAGATTTTTTATCTCTCTACCCACTATAGCTACTGGTTGTTCCGAATAAGATAAGTCTTGATGGATATCAACTGTCTGGGGTTCTAGCACATGAGATTCATCGTGCAGGTACTTTCGTAGCATAAACACGTGGAAAACTGGGAGTATCTTATCCATGTTGGGTGGAACCGCCAATTCATAAGCTCTCCCCCCAACTTTCTGAAGTATCTGGAACGACTCAATATATCTAGGGTTGAGCTTACCTTTTTTTTGTCGAACCTCATAACTCTCTTAAAAGGAGATACTTTTAGAAACATAAAATCCCGCACCTGGAACTCCAAGTCATTTTTCCGGTGGTCTGCATAACTTTTCTGGCAACTCAAAGCAGTACCCAGCCTTTCTCTGATTAGCTTTACTTTTTCCACCGTATCTTGTACCAAATTGGTCCATAATAACTTTTGTTCCCCAGTTTTGAACCACCCAACTGGGGATCTGCACTTTCTACCATACAAAGCCTCGAAATCAATCACACAAGCCTGAAACATTTGAATACTTGTTGATAACTATTATTATAAGAAAATTCTATAAGTGGCAAATATTGGTCCTAACTACCCTCAAAATCAATCACACAAGCCTGAAACATGTCCTCTAGAGCCTGTATGGTCTGCTCTGTCTGACCATCCTTCTGAGGGTGGAAGCATGTACTAAAGCGTAACTAGAAACCTAAAACCTTCTGAAATGATGTCCAAAACTTGGAGGTAAACTGAGAAACTCGATCAGAAATGATTTAGATAGGTACTACATACAATGACACTATCATATCCAGATATAGTTTGGCATATTGAGCTACTGTGTAGCTAGTTCTAACTGGAAGGAAATGCACAGATTTAGACAATCTATCTATAATTACCCATATAGAATCACACCCTTTTGAAGTACGCGGGAGCCCAACCAAAAAATCCATAGTGATCTTTTCCCATTTCCACTCACAAATGTCTAAACCCTGAAGTTTCTCTGCTGGTCTCTAATATTATGCTTTAACCTGCTGACAAGTGAGGCACCTTGTGACAAATTCCACTACATCATTTTTCATGTCGTTCCACCAATAATGATTCTTGAGATCATGATACATCTTGGTGATCCCATGATGTATGGTGTAGATGAACTGTGGGCTCTCTAATAGTGAGTGTTTCAAATCCTGAACTGGGGGAACAACAATTCTATTATGCTTCATGATGAGATTCTGACTGTCTATAAGATACTCGTCTTCCGTTCCTTGCTGCACCCTGCTCATAATCTGTTGCAATTCGGGATATGCTTCATGTGCAAAGCTGGACCAATAATGTCGTGACGCTCAATCATCAGGTCTGAATTAGAGGTTCTGCATCGTTATGTGTCGCGACACTAGGCTACTGGCGTTGCAATGCTCGACCATTTCCAGGGACAATCTTCACCTCTTTAATAATCAGCTCACAATTTCCATTCTTATACAATCAAAAGCAATTCCCAACACTGAATATACTGATATACTAAGTTCCTAACATCCCAACACTCCCAAATCCTATTATCCTTACTTAATTCTTTAACTAGGGTGAGATACCTAAGAATTACCCAAACATAAGCTTCTCAATCCAACTATCATCAATAATCACACTACTACCAATCAACAACACACTACCAATATCCATACCTCAAAACTCATAATTCCAAGATTTGGGTCAAGTGTTTCTTACCTTAATTCCAATTCTTTCTTCACAAAGAAAGTCTTCAAGCATCCTTTCCTCCTTCTTAAGCTTAGATTGCGGTAAATTGATCTAGTTTTTCTTTGTAATTTTGAAGATAAAGAAATGAAAATTTCACTCCCTTGTTGCTTCTGAATTTTCGGTCAAGAGAAGAAGGTGAGAATAGTTTCCAACTTTTGATTTTTTATTTCCTTAAGTTATAATAATTTTTGAAGGCCTTAGAATTTTCTAGAAAAAAATAAGGATTTGGGCCAACATTTCTACTTCTCATTGGGCCTAGACTTTGAGCTAAGCTTTATTTAATTTTCATTATGGCCACATATTGTCTTAAGGTTAATTGTAATTGGTTTAAGATTGATCCACCAAGTCATCCCTAGAATTTCTGCTAACACTCAGAAAATTTTCCATCTAAGTCGCCAAGTTACTTCATTTGGTTTTGTTATAAAATTTTGAGTCGTGACATTTATTATTACAGTCCAATTTAAATTGTCAATCACTTCAAATAATTCAGCCTTTTTATTTTGTTACTCGAATTGTTATTGTATTTTACTAAATCTATTCCCTGTGGATCGACCCGGACTTACCAGGTTATTTTATTGTTTGACACTTTATATTTGGGAGTAATGAACCACTTTATGAGTGTTTTTGATGCCGTTGTCGGGGAATATAATTTAGTAGATAGAATAATAATTTAAAATCCTTTTATTTTTTCCAGTTATTTTTATTTTTTAAATTTTTTTACATTTTCTGCATCTCATTCTTTTACTTATTTGTTTTTTGTGTAGATCCAAAAAAATCTTATTGATCCTAAATGAATTCTGAACTGAGACATCACATATACACACAAATCATGTACTTGATTCTTCAAGGTTACAAAAGACAAAAAACTCAATTAAAATGGAGCTTACATTTTGCCAAAGAATTTATTGAACCTTCCCCATCTAGAGACTCTTGCATAATATTTTTTGAGAACCTAATTCAAGAAATTAAAATAGATGAACGATAAATTCAATTGAGATGTGAATTGACAAGAATAAGATGACGTTTTTAGGATCTAATCACCACATTTGTTTTTTTCTTATGTAATTTATTTTAACTTTCTTTTTTTTTCACTTGTTTATTATTTTTTCTTTTTGTAAGTATTATATTTGCATATTTAAATTTTTACATATAGTCTTTATTTAGGTTGTATGAGACATTGGTCTCGATCATCTAGCAATAGATTAAATAGAGAGTCTCCATCAACTTCATCGTCAGTCAAAATGGCCGAGAACCGAAATGAAAACCCATATGGTCGAGAACAAAAAAGAAAACCCACTTGGCTGCGATGAAAATCCAATTGATAAGGTAGAACTTGAGTCTCAGCATGGCGATCTTAATCATGTTATGACACTCAGCGAATTAATGAATCCCACTAGGACATGATCTCTCTCTTGTATTACTTCCCCCTATATGCATCGCGTTTCAATTTTAAACTCGGTGTCATCCAACTTTTACCCACATTCCATGGCCTAGAATCAGAAAATACTTATCAGCACTTAAGGGAATTCGAAGTGCTATGTAATACTTGCACATATCAAAATTGAAGCATGAATTTAATTTTACTCAATTTTTTCTATTTTTTTTAGAGGATAAAGCTCAAATTTGGCTGCATAACCTTAGGTCAGGATCCATCAGAACATGAGATGATTTACAAGAGTAATTTATGAAAAAATTATTTCTCTCTCACAGGACAAACTTCTTCAAGATGAGAATCACACCTTTTACATAAGAGTCGGGAGAAATACTTTACCAATGTTGGGAGAGATTTAAAGAAATATTAAATATTTATCCACATCATGGGTTTCAAACATGGAGGCTAGTTTCCTACCTCTACGAGGGTTTAACACTGCAAAGTAGATAAGTAATGGAAATGATATGTAATGGTGAATTTAGGGATAAAAGTCCCGAAGATGCATTAGATTACCTAGAACACATAGTAGAGAATGTAAATCATTGAGACATAATTTGCACTTATAAGTCGTTTATAAAACCGCAGTCATCTAGTATAGGCTTGTTTAACCTTAGGGAAGACCATGACCTTTCTGCTAAATATGCATCTCTAGCTAAAAAAGTTGAGCCATTAGAAATGAGGAATAATGATCATGTCAAGTCAATTTAAGAAGTCACATGTAATATCTGTAATTCAAATTAACATGTCACACAAGTTTGCCCAACATTACCAGCCCTGCAAGAATGTCTTCAGGACCAATTCAGTTCCATAAACAACTTCAAGTGACCAAATCCAAACTCATACTCCAAACCTACAATTCTGGTTGGAGAAACCATCCAAACTTCAATTGGAGGAATGATAACCAAGCACAACCATCGCAACAACCTCCCCAGGTACACTAGAATTTTTAAAATTCTCAGAATTATGCACCAAACATCCCACCGCCTAGGAAAACCCTTGGGGATACCTTGCATGCATTTATTGAGAAATATGAAGCCATCAATAACCAAAATATGCAAACATTGAGCGATATGAAAGATACATTCATCAAAATCACATTTGCATTGACCATTCATGAGAAATTAAAGTTTCTTGCACAACCACAACCAAACCCCAAGAGTCATCAAAACCTTCACGAGGGTCATTCCAGTAGTAAACACTTAGTCTAAGTCAAATCTATTATTATTCTTCAATATGATAAGGTCATCCAAAGACCTATTCTTGAACCTCGTGAAGTTGAAAAAGAGTCAGCTTCAAAGGATAAAGAATGGGTTGATGAACCATTACCTATCGTTGATGATAATGATTTTTCAAATTCACCCCAATTTCTTCAAGCATTGAAAATAAAGAAATTGAACCATTCCCCATAAATATATGACATATTCAAATAGGTGAGGGTCAATATTCATTTGTTAGATTTCTGAAAGACTTATGCATCGTTAAAAAAAAATCAGGTAATAAAGAATAATGCATTCTCTAACTGAGCAAGTAAGTTCCATTCTCTCAACCAATAATGCATTGAAATACAAAGACCCTGGTTGTCCAACTATTTCATATATTATTGGAAATCATAAAATTGAACATGCATCACTTGATCTTAAAGCTAGTATCAATTTATTTCCATTTCGGTTTACTAACAACTTAATATTGGTGAGTTAAAACCAACTTCAACTACTCTTTTACTTGTCGATAGATCAGTCAATGTACCGAAAGGAATTGTGGAAGACATGTTATTCCAAGTCGATAAAATCAAATATCATATGGATTTTATTGTCTTGGAAATATAACCTATAACAAACAGTTACAAGTCAATTTCTGTAATACATGGTCGTCCATTTTTCGCAACAGCTAATGCCTTAAATAATTGCGTGAATGGAATCATGAATCTATCCTTTAGCAATATGACGTTGGAACTTAATTTTTTTAACATGTGTAAACAATCATATGATGAAGACAATGAAACCGAGAGCATGGAATTGAACCAACATTAGAAGAACATATTCAGGGGAGTTTATCTGACCCTATGTAAATTTGTATAGAAAATTTTCTTGAATCAAGTACACAATTAGATTAGGATATTTCTAATGATTTTTCTTTACTTAATTCTACACATTTACTGGAAGACTATGGAGAGAAATAAAATTTTGAGGAACTATGAACACTGGAAGAAGAAAAACATGACCAAATTGGAATTAAAGACTTTGCTAGAAGGATTGAAGTACGCATTTCTTGGAGATGAACAAACTTACTCTGTTGTAATTTCTTCCTCTCTCGCAAGCGATCAAGAAGGTAGGTTGTTAAATATGTTGAGAGAACATAAATTGACAATTGAATGAACTTTAAAAGATATAAAATGCACTAATCCTTTATTTGCACACACAAAATACATTTAGAAGATAATTCCAGGACATATCGTCAAGCTCAAAGAAGATTAAAACCTCATATGAAAGAAATGATAAAAATATAAGTCCTTAAACTTCTTGACGTAGGCATTATCTACCCTATCTCCGATAGTGAGTTGGTAAGTCCTATACAAGTTATGCCAAAAAAGCCTGGAATAACTGTTGTAAAAAATAATAAAAGAGAATCAATTCCAACTCGAATCTCATCTAGTTGGCGTATGTGCATTGATTATAGAAACCTAAATGACGCCACTAGAAAACATCATTTCCTTTATCATTTCTCAACCAAATTTTGGAAAGGGTAGCAAGACATCCCTACTACTGCATTGATTATGGGAATTTTGTTATTATTAAATTCACATTGTTTTAGAAGACCATGAAAATATCATATTCGGATGTCCCTTTGGAACATTTGTATTTAGAAAAATGTCATTTGGACTTTGTAATGCACCAGCAACATTCCAACGATGTATGTTAAACATATTTTGTGACATGGTTGAACATTATTTTGTGGTCTTTATGGATGATATAACTATTTTTGGGAACTCATTTTGATAATTGCTTGAATAATTTGGAAAATATTTTGAAAAGATGTGAAGAAAAAGAATTTGTGCTAATCTAGAAAATTGATATTTCATGACTGATTCGGGAATTTTTTGGGTCACGTTGTGTCATCTAAAGGTATTGAGATTTACAAGATAAAAATATAGGTGATCTCTAAATTGCCACCACCAAAAATAGTCAGGGAAATATGTTCATTCTTAGGACAAGCAGGATTTTATAGGAGGTTTATTAAAAATTTAATACCATATCCAGGCCATTGTGTAACCTCTTATTAAAAGATGCAACATTTGAATGGACAGAAGAATGTCAAAAATCATTTGAAAAGATTATTAGTCTTTTAAATTCTACTCCTATCATGCAATCCTCTAATTAGTTTTTGCCTTTTGAGCTAATGTGTGATGCCAGTGATTATGCAATTGGTGCAGTATTAGGAAAGAGAAAGGAAGGTAAGCCATATATAATTTATTACGCAAATATAACTATAAATGGTGCACAAATGAATTACGCTACCACATAAAAAGAACTACTTCCTTTAATACTTGCATTGAACAAATTTCGATCATATTTAATTGGTTCATCAACTGATGTTTATTTTGATCATGTTGTTGTTAGATATTTGATGTCTAAACAGGATGCAAAGCCACGATTACTACGATAGATTTTATTGCTGTAAAAATTCAATCTCACAATCAAGGACAAGAAAGGAACAGAGAATGTAGTTGCAGATCATTTATCAAGACGCACAAATAAGTCATCAATTGACACAACTCCTATCAATGACTCTTTTCCTGGTGGTTTTTTATTTTCTATAAATATAATGTCGTGCTATGCTAATATTGTCAATTTTCTTACAATAGAAAAAATACCTCCAGACTGGAGCCATCAAGAGGAGAAGAAATTTTTAACCGAAGTCAAAAGATTCTACTATGACGATCCATATATGTTCAAGTATTGCCCTAATCAGATTTTCACACGATGCATATGTAACGACCGGGAATTCTGAATACTGACTCACTGTGAGATGAGAGTCGCATAATATAAATTATAATTGGAAATATATACCTTCGTGAGATAACTATCGGTAAATTCGAGGACGAATCCGATACTAGACGTCATGATGTTTCACTACGGACAACGCATGGTATTTGGGCCGTAACTTTCTCATACGAACTCTGATTTTTATAAATTTTATATCACCGGAAAGCTGAGATCGAGATCTACAACTTTCACATTCCAAATTCGGACCAGAAATAGGTCAAAATGCAAGTCAAATTCAGATGAATAGTAATTTTGGACTCAATTGGAAGAATCCCAAACTTTCTACACTTATCTCCAACCTTCCAAATATCAAACAACCCCCATTATATAGAAGAGTAAACTATTCACAAATCACATAATTTTGAAACAAAAATGAAAGAAGAAATCATGAAAAGAAGAGGAAGAAGAAGAAAGATGAGGGGAAAAAAAAGAAATTAGGGAGAAAATGGAAGGCTTCAATTCACATCAAGTTTAGGAAGATTAAAGAAAGCATGGAAGCCCTAGTTGAGAATGGAGAATATGATTCAAGGTAAAAACACAATCTTGACAAATTGTTATTTATTAAGTTTTGATGTTTGTATGATTGTGATGAGTTGATGACTTGAATGAGATGGTGAATGAATTGTTATTGAGTCAAAATTGATGATAGTAGGAAATTTCCAATTTATTAAACTTTGAGGTTGAACTAAATAGGGTTTTTGGAAAGGATATGGGTTAATGTTGAGGATGATATTGATGATATATTTTGGGTACTTATTGTCATTCTTTACTTGTGTAAAGATATGGATTAAGGGTTGAGCAAAATAGAGTAAGAATGATTGAAGTTTAGACCAGAAATTAGTCTTACGTCGCGACGTAGAGAGCCCCTCGTCACAAGGCGATCTGGGAATTTTCCGAGGAAGGCTTCTAATATGTTACGCATCGCAATGAGATGGGATTATGCGTCGCGACGCACAAGGTAAAAATTAGGGTACACCTCTGGACGATGCGCATCACGACGCGCCATGACGCCAGGTTAAAAAATCACCCAAATCCATTTCTAACCGTTTCAGTTTCACCCAAACACGTTAGAGACTACCCTATAAGTCTCGTATCAACTTGTATGTACATTATACATCATGATAAGAGTTTGATACCCTCAAAATGATAGCCTTTACTTAAATAAACAAACTTAACCTAAGTTGGATCTATTTATTTCTTAGTCCCCTTTCTGATCAAAACTATCGATGGTAGATCATCGCAGCGACCATAAGTTTCACCAGCGAAGTAAGGAAAGGCTAGCGGAATTCCAAAATTATGAGTGGATATTTTCTCTTTTACTGGATTTTCATTTCACATTTTCTTATCGGACTTATTTTTTCATGATTTTAGGGCGTTAGATGATTTTACTACAATTATTACATGACAGTTTATGCTTTAAGTTATGATTTGGACAAAAACGTTTTCAAAGTATGATTTTATGTTTTCGGGCCATGGGGAAAAACCCACCTTAGTATGTAACTTGATATAGTTTGGAATTGACGGACAGAGAATATGTGCATATATATAGGACTAAGGGAACGACGATACGTAACGCCCCCAGATCCTAGTTCAGGGCTAGGGGAACGGCGATATGTAACACCGCTAGACCTTAGATTCAGGGTCAGGTAGTAGCATGGATCAGCACTACCAGCTCTAGTTCAGTGGGTTGGGGGACGACGATACATAACACCTCAAGACCACCAGTTTCAGGGACAGTAGTGCCATGCTTTGGGGGACGGCGATACGTAACACCCCAAGTCATGGATTTGCACTGCTGGCTCTAGTTAGGCGTATGGGGGGACGGCGATACGTAACGCCCCCATACGTCAAGTTTTTCAGAGACAGATTATTTTTCAGTTACCAGATTTTTAGAAAATAGTTTTCAGAAAACATATTTTAGACACAGTTTTCAGAAACCATACTTTCAAAAGCAGTTTTCAAGAAGATAAGTTTCTGGGAAAAGCTCAGAGATTTCAGACAGAAAAAGAATTTTTGGTATAAAATGGTTTCTTGAACTTTTAGTTTTAGCATCGAATGTTTTTATAACAGTATTTTAATTTTTCATCTACTCACTTAGATCATACATCGATTTAACCCCCCACTCCCAGTTTTCTCTTCTTGCAGGTATTCTCGGAGGACGAGCTCGAGAGGACAGATACTGATGCAGTCACTAGGGTTGGAGTCCACCAGTATGAGTCATCGATAGAGTGGGAATCTAGTCAGAGTCAGTCAGAAGTCATGTATAAATATGGAGTAATGTATTAGTCATTGTAAACAAATGTTATTAAGTTTACAGTCTTAAATTTTAAGTTTATAGTATATGTTGATGAGTCTGGGCGTTGGTTCCATGTTTAAAAATTTTGATAATAAAATAGTATTGTTATTGTTATAGTGGGAATGTCAGAGGCTCAGGGGAATAGTACGGCCAATTCCATGCCGGTAACATCTCCCGGATCGGGGATGTTACAACATACCAAACAATGAGATAAGTAGGGTTATTCAGTTTTTCATTCACAAGCATGTGGAGGTCACTTCTCATCTAAAAAAATCACTGCATAAATCTTACAGTCTGAATTTTATTGGCCCACCTTATTTAAAAATAAACATGTTTTCTGCAAAACTTGTGAAAAGTATCAAAAATTTGGGATTCTTTTCTAAAAGAAACATGGTGCCTTTAAATCATAATTTTGTCATCGAAATCTTTGATTGTTGGGGAATAGATTTCATGGGTCCATTTCCACCGTCATTTGGATTTTTATATATTTTAGTTGCAATCGATTATGTCTCAAAATGGGTTAAGTCGATTCCTTGTCGAAACAATTATCATAAAATTGTTATTAAGATTTTAAAATAAAATATTTTAAGTCGATTTGGAATCCATCGAGCCATTATAAATGATGGAGGTAAACACTTTTTTAACAATTCTCTTAAGTCATTAATGAAAAAGTGTGGAATTACACATAAATTTTCTACCTCCTATCACTTTAGACAAATGGTCAAGTTGAACTAGCAAATAGGGAAATAAAAATAATTTGGAAAAAATGGTTAACCCAAATAGCAAAGATTTATCTCTTCATCTGATTGATGCACTTTGGGCATACCGAACAACTTTCAAAACCTCTATGGGAATGTCTCTATATCATTTGGTTTATAGAAAACCTTGTCATTTTCCTGTAGAACTTAAGCACCAGGCATATTAAACTATTAAAGCATTCAACTCAAACCTTGCAAATGCCAATTATGAACGTAAACTACAATTAAATGAATTTAACGAGTTAAGAAATGATTCATTTAGGAATGCAAAAATCTTAAAGTTAAAACTAAAGTCTTTCATGATAGTCGAATTTCACGAAAAATATTTGAAATTGGTCTAAAGGTTTTTCTTTATAAAATTGAAATCCAAATAGAGTGGCTCATTCATTATGAAGCATGTTGACCTATATGGAGCTATCGATATTGAGAATCCTAGGGATGATGATGTATTTAAAGTAAATGGATAACGTCAGAAACCATTTTTGGAGTGTTCTAATTTTCAAGAATCTATTTTCCTTCAAAACCCATTGTACTGTGATTGATGTATTATAAGCTGTTATTTTCTTTTCTTTTCTTTTGTGTTTGTCTAATTTTCATATTATTTTTCTTGTGTTTTGCAATATTTTTATTTTTTGTCGAAATCTTGCACCCCGATTAAATAGCAGATTATGGTATTATGTGTTTCTAAGTCGGTTCTTTCAGTTTCTTAAAATTACTGATACCCTTTAATCAGGGCATGGAAGAAACTCTTGTAAAACTCCATAATCATTTTTCTTCTCTCCCCCAATATGCTCTGATGAAAATTTACAAAGCACACACCGAAAGAATGAGTCTTCTTATGATCAATGTTATTCCTAGTGATATTCGTTAGGTAATTAAAGTAAGGGTTCTTTTGGTATGTGAGTTATCTGACTCCTTCATTTTTACATGCATGGTTTAGAGAAAATCACATATGCTAAGAAACGAATAGCTAAATAATTAGGTGTTTGTTATAAATGTGCACGTTGGACGTGCAATACTCATTGTCATTTTTTAGGAATTGTGTCTGAAAATCACGAAGATAAAATTTAATTCATTAGAGATGGCTTGAGTAAGAAGTCTTTAGATGATATATCATTGGCTCTTGAGACACATTCTAGTGGACATGTTCATCGAGTGATTTACAATTTGCATACACAATTTCAAAATGAAAGACAACAATACAATCTCGAAAATCTGATTTTAAAAGACTATGTTTGCCAATTTGTAAGAAAATTGGATGGGAAACATATCCCCAACCCATAGAGGGTGTTCAAGCCATTACTGGATGTAAAAGCAGAGAAAGATATGAGCCACAATCACAACTACCAGTACATATTGTTTCAATTTATTTCTTTGATTTCCTTTAATTTAAATTACTATTTTGATTACTTTAATTTACTATTTTGAATCACTTAACTTTAATTTTACAGATAGTATCTAAAATTTTTGACTTTCACGATCTATTTTATAGCTCATCAGATAATTGTCATTTTACAGGTACTAGTGCCTTTATTACTCACAATTTTTCAGGATCCATAAATACAGCTCTACATTTCTCTCTTCGACACATCCAAATAAGCGAGTGAGCAAAAATGGAGAAAACTTCAAGATAACTAGTCACTGATATCTTTGTATGTTATGGATCTAGTTCTGGAATTAAATTAGAATTTATTGAGGCTGCAAAAGAATTAGGTAGAGTTATGGCAAAAGAAACATGCACTTAGTATATGGTTGTGGCAATCTTGGACTGATGGGATGTGTTTCAAAGGCCGTACAAGAAGGAGACAGTCAAGTTTTAGGAATCATTCCAAAAACTTTAGTAAACGAAAATCTCATCGGAAAATCAAATTGAGAAGAATATATTGTCTCATGTATGTCTTAAACATTTACTGAAATGATTAATCATGATGACATTATTGCTTTACCAAGTGAGCTGGGCACGTTGGAAGAAATATTCACAGTTATGTCATGGGCAAATTTGAACATTCACCGAAAACCCATTGGACTACTTAATGTAGATCATTTTTTGATTTTCGTTTAGTATTTCTAGAGGATGCTAAAATACTCGGGTTCATTTCAAAATCGGTAAAAGATATTATTTTTATTGCAGGAAAAGCTGTTGAATTAATCAAACAACTGTTAGCCTATGAACCAAGAATTGGCCCAATTCTTTCCAAGTTGGGCTGGTCAGATACGATCGTGGCAAGAAGCGTAGAGTGGACTTGAATCTTAATCTGTAACTTTTTGGGATTAAATAGTAGTGTTGTTGATTCAATTGTCTTTTCCAAATTAACCAGGTGATGTATTCTAAACTCCACTTCTTCTTATTCAGACATTGGGGACAATGTCTCAATTTGGTTGGGAGAGGGGAAAGTTGACTAGATAGTTTTCATTTCTGCATTTTCCTTTTTGTAAAAAAATATTTTTATTTTTTTGTTGTTTTTATTTTGTTGTTGTTTTGTGTGTAAAAAATATTTTTGTGTTGATTTTCTTTTGTGTTTAAAAAAACCACACACAAACCAACAACAAATTTTTGACTAAACAAGTGGAATTGTTGTTTAGAGATGGCAGTGTAAGGAATTTTCGCTCCTGAGATGCATCTTAATGTATTTCGTAATAATTTTTTTATATTTCTTTCTTTTTGAATCATTCAAATTTTTTGATTCTCCATAATATTGATTAAGTTTGATTTCCATATGCTCATTTGACAGGTATTATCAACATACACGGTAACATATGATCGTGGATTGTAAGTGAAAAGTTTATAATATTCAGTTCTCTAGTTTATTGGAGGTGACACTTAAAGGCATAGGAATTCATGTTGTTATTTCAAGAAAAAAGCTTTTAATTAGTAACCGGACATCTTGCCTCAGCAAGCAATGATTGTTCGTATAAAACGATAGAGCTTAAGTTTGTAAAAACAAGTGTGAATAAGTTCGATTTCGTAGTCTCTCTAACTCGAGCAATTAAGTCTGTATGGGTGTTTTAACACTTAGTGCCCTAGGGCCAACTAGTCTGGGAGTCACTGGCCCAAAGCTCGTTACATGGATTAAAGATGTATTATTAAAAATAAAACATATTTGTATATAAATAAACTGCCATTATAAAAAAGATGTGAATTCTGATATAATTTTAGGTCAAAAAATATTATTATATTTTCAATATAACCTGTGAATATTGTGAGCACAATGAATTGATTAATACTTTGTCTTATGTGTGTATGGAAGAATGGTAAAAGGTACAAGAGAATTTTCTTATTTGAAAATTTAGAAAGAATTAAAAAAATTACTAACTTGGATAAAAAATTTCTTTTTAGTTTTCGCTTAAGTTACTGGGGACTGGTAATAAACTGGGTGGGGTGTGATGAATACTAAAAATTTTACATTTAATAAAGAGAAAATAATTATTTTACACTTTTAGTTTCATTAATCCCCTTAATTTAGCACATTTGTGAAACAATAATTAAATCTATGTTTTATATATTTTTATTGTGATTTTTATTTCTTATGTAGGTGATAATACTTAGGATGCATAACTATAAAAAATGGAAGTGACATTTGGAAGTGACTTTAACAGTGTACAATTTCAGAAATTCTAACTTTGGGTAATTTTCGTATTTTGACCATAACATTTTACTCTGATATCGGATTGAGACAATTCAAGTTACAGATGAAAGAAAACTTAAATATCTATAATTTTCTCTTTGTAAGATTTTCTAGTTCATTGGTTTTCATGGTCGAAATTAGTGAAGAAGCCAATGTGTGTTGCATGTAATTTTAATTATTAGATAACAAAATAAAAAAATTAAAAAATAAAAGTTGAAATATCTTAATCAACCATTAGGTAGATTGTGACAAATTTTTGTAAATGATCAAAAAATAAAAATAAAAAATAAAAAAATAAATTAGTAAAAGTTTATTGTTTGTATTTGATTTGTAAAGTTGTAATTCATAATTAAGGGATAAGTATTTTTATTATAAATAGAGGTGCTCACATCTCATTTTCATGATGCTTCTTTAATTTTCTCTCTTGAAGAACTTGGAAGAAGTGTCTTGTGTATTTTATTTTTCAAGCTTTGTTGTAATTTTTTTTTAGTAATAAAATTATGTGTTTTTTTATTCAAAGCATGACTAGCTAATTCCATTCTTCTGGGGTAAATGATGAAACTCTTAATATAAGAAAATAAATTAATCTTACTTATATTATAATATATAAATTATAATCTGAAAACTAATATTTAATCTTCTCTTATATTTGTGGGTGTCTTGATTCAGTATAGACAATTTCATCTTGGTTGGCACAATTAATACTTTACTCTATATTATATGAGAGAGTAATTTAAATCTGAACTAATTATTGACAAATTTTGTTACCGTCTTTATGACTGGTTTTATATAATTGACATAATTGAATACCTAACTGGAGTTGTTATAGACAAATATTATCACCACTTATATGATTGGTTTTATATGTTTTGGCATAATTAATTCCTGAAGTAAATTAACTAGGTAATAATGATAATTTATATATTATAAAAAGTAAGATTTCTCTATACTTGAAATATCAAGAGTGGATCCCATAGCTCCAGCATTCTATTTTATTGTTGCAGTCCAATTTAAAAAATGTCAATCACTTCAAATAATTTGGCCTTTTCTATTTTTTTACTCGAATTGTTATTTTATTTTACTAAATCTATTCCCTGTGGATCGACCTCGGACTTACGGGGTTATTTTATTACTTCGACACTCTTATACTTGGGAGTAGAGAACCATTTTGTGAGTGTGTCAATTACCAAAGTCTCATATTTGGCATGGTTGTTAGTACAACTCTCCTCCACTGTGAAGAAGAATTGATATTTTTGTCAAATGGGATTAACCAAGAAGATTCATATTCTTGCCCATTTGAACGTTTTGGATCTATCGAAATATAGAGAAATGCTTTAAATCACAGTCATATATTTCCAATTCAATTTCCTTGGTCATACTTACACAGGGTGATCGGGCAAGAAATCTACTAAAGTTTGATTCTTTACGGGCTTCTATAGCACATATTGAATGTCAAATTCAGATAATGATATAGACCAAAAACCTACTCTTTAATGCAAAATAGGACGAGAGAATATATATTTTATTATATTAATTTTTGAAATCAAGTACACATTGAAAGGCAGTAAGTAGGCCCTTAATTTAGTAAAAGTAAAATACAGAGCGTAATATAATCTCCATTAGAGAGTAATTACATTCATACTTCAACAATTGTCTA
Source organism: Zanthoxylum bungeanum (assembly GCA_019454045.1). Taxonomy (NCBI): domain Eukaryota; kingdom Viridiplantae; phylum Streptophyta; class Magnoliopsida; order Sapindales; family Rutaceae; genus Zanthoxylum; species Zanthoxylum bungeanum. Next base: position 45,568 of record SKCR01024824.1, read on the forward strand.
CTGAGATAATAGATGGATTTTTCCTCACCCATGTTGTCATCTTGTGCGGTCATTCCAACTATTGACTGTTCCTCGACCAAAATATATTGCTTCATTGGTCGCCCTTGTATCGGCGACACCATAGTCAATGGTTTTGTGAGATAGGCCTCCAGGCTCTTCAAAAGCCTCTTGATGTTCTTTACTCAAACGAAATCGTCCTGATCATTAAGGCTTAATAGTAGTGAGAGGCTTTAATCCTTCATGCACAGTTAGAATAAATCTTCTTAGAAAATTAACTTGTCCTATGAATTTTTACAACTCCTTTTTATTACTTGGGGGTTCAGCCTCTACAATGGCCCGAGCTTTTTTTTTTAATTTTAATCCCCCTCTGATGTCCAAGGAAACCTAAGAAATCTCATGCATTGATGAGTGGTAAATGTATAACTATTTCTCACTCATTTAACCTAATATTTTGTATAGATTCTTGAGTTTTGTGAATATTTTGATATGTTTTGTGATATTTTGTAGATAAATAAAGTTTCAGGACTCTCTGGAGGTGATTTGGGGCCAAAACAGTGAAAAATGGACAAAAGGGCAATTTGGTAATTTTGCATGTCGCGACGCGCAAGCCATTGGCGTCGCGACGCCAAACATGCGCCATGAGCTGCTAACGTGCGCCGGGTGACATGTGTCAGAATCTGAAAAGTTTGACTTGCTAACGTGCGCCTACCACGTGCCAACATCACAGCCGATCTGCTAACGTGCGTCGTGCCACGTGTCATCATCCTACGGTGCCGACAATCGCCATCGCCACATGTCACCACATGTCATCTCGTGTGTCTGACACGTCATCATCCACATCAGCAGCTGACCGAGTCAACTCACCATGTCACCGCCACGTCATCATCAGCCAATCACAACGCGTCACGTGTCGCAATCATACGGTGCTGACAATCACTATCGCCACGTGTTGCAACATCATCACCACGTCACCGCCACATCACTGCCACGTCAGCTCAATTATTGAGTTAATCATCCACATCGCCACGTCATTGGATAAGAATCTCGGCGGACCAACCAGAAGCTGACACGTGTCGCGTCGCGATGATTGAAGCTAGCGCGTCGCGACGCGGAGACCCCATCAACGCCTATAAAAATAACTCGAGGTTTCAGTTTCAGATGTACCTTCCTCTCTATAATTCTCTGAATAAATAAGGAGTTTGTATCTATTCTTCTTTTAATTTCAGTTTTGTAATTAATTTTAATTACGTTCTGTAATAATAATTTACTTTCTTTACTTTTTCAGTTTTTACTATTCAGCTATGAGGAGGTAACTTCCCCCTGCTAGGGTGAAAGGTAAAACTTTTATTACTGCTATTTAGATTAATCTCTCTGATTATAATATATTCACTATTTAAAATTTGACTTAATGAGGATACCGCTATATTGGCCGGTTGGTAATTGATATTAAATTGATTTTAATTTGACTAAGCAAGGATACCGCCTGGTTGGTCGGTTGGTAATTTACCGCCTATATGGCTGGTTTATGGAAAAATATTGTTACCGCCTTAATGGCTGGTTGGACTTAATTTGACTTAATCAGGTTACCGCCTATATGGCTGGTTGGTAATACCATCACAAGTTAATATATTATATTAAGGGAGATATCTAAAATAGTAGTAGTAAAAGTAGATCCTTTAACCCCTAGCATTTTATTTTATTGTAATTTTACTTTTCAGTATTTATTTTACCACATTTACTTTTCAGCATTTTATTTTATGTCTTTTACTTTTAAGTTTTTACTAGCCTTAGATATGTGTCGGAACTAAGTTAGTTATCTGGGGTTGTGATGAATTTTAATATCACCATTTTATAAACGGTTATTTTATAGTTTGGGTAAGTTAAAGGTTTACTTATTAAGTCTTAAGCTTAATGCGTCTTGTTAACTGGCCACTAATAAGATTGATCTGGTAAATCTAAAATAAACTTGACAAAGGAATTTTAGGTTTAAGCCTTAGACTTAGTAGCCCACGATCTTCCTTGAGGATAGATAACCCTTTAATAGATTTCATTACAGGATATACATATACATGTTAGGCGGGGGTAGCCATAATTGGAACTTAAACTTAATGAATACATGTAATTTGGTTGACATAGACATATGGTTCAATTGGGTTAAACTGGGTATTTACATCTAACCATTAACAGAGGCTTTTACATAATTTCGTGTTCCAGGTTAGTAAATCGATATATTACACAAACATTAAATAACCACTTCATCTTTAAAATGATATTGGAAGAAATCACAACCCTGGATAGTTTTATAAATTTGAATTTTCCTCAACCTACTTTTGCGCAATTTTATTTACTTGTTTTTAAATTTAAAATCATCACCATTTCAAATCTATCAAACAATCTGTTAGATACTAGTAATCATTTGGCCTCATAAAAATTAATAGCTTAGGTTTTAAGTCCTCGTGGGATCGATACTTTTTATACTACTTGAACGATACGTGCGCTTGCGTTATAAGCGTGTGATTTTACGCCGGTCATACATTCACCCCGAAATGGCACTTGAAAGGATTCAACTTAAGCTTAAATTTTCTTATCCGCTCAAATTAACATTTAAGGCAGTCAAAATGATCTTTTGCTTTCATTAATTTTACCACGATATCGTCTACATATACCTCTATAAATTCGGTGATCATGTTATGTAAGATTAAGTTCATAGACCTTTCATAGGTTGCTCTGGCATTTTTCAGGCCAAATAGCGTAACTACCCACTTGAAACACCCCATTGGAAATCTAAAGGTTGTTTTATAAATATCATCCTCAGAGATATAAATTTGACTATATACTGAGTATTCATCCATAAAGGAATACATCTTATATCCTACAGTTGAATCTACCCAAGAATCTTTGGTAGTCATAGGATACTCGTCTTTGGGTGTCGCTAAGTTTAAGTTTCGAAAATCAATGCATATTCATAGTTTTCCATTCTTTTTATAACTAGGATGATATTGGACAACCATTCTACATACTTGGTCATCCTAATAAATTTTCCTCTAAAAATGTTCATTCTTTTTTTATTTCACGCAAAATATTTGGAGCAAACCGTCTATGTGGTTTTTATGAGGTTTATAATTCGGCTTAATAGGTAGTCTATGTTCTATTAGATTTCTATCTAGGCCGAGCATTTCTTCATATTCCCATACAAAATAATCTCTATACTTTTTCAAAATGGAAATGAGTTTCTTATATACCTATGAGTTTAGCATCTGAGTGATGTATGTAGGATGATTTTCCCATTCATTTCCAAGATTGACCTCTTCTAGTTGGTCTTGTTCTTTTATAGAGATCTTCACATGCTCATCCAGCTTATTTGTTGCAAGTATACGGTGTCATGTTTTAGTAAATGATAAATAAGTGTGTCAAATCCACATGGATTGAAATCAAATTCACACTAAGTACTATAATTAATAAACTTAACTTTATTTAGAAATCAATTTAAAATAAACTAAATTAAAATTATAAACTAAAGAAGCGAAAAGTCAAAACGTTTTACATAAGAAAGACCATGATGAGATGAATTCTAGAGTCTGATTTCACCTATCTATCCCCTATGTATTTTATGCCAATCAATTATTACTTAATTTATTAATTTATAAGGCAAGAATCCTAAATTATTCTACTCCCTCTCCCGAGTGCCGAGTGAAAATATTATTAATTACCGATTTCGATATCCCTATAAAAATCTAGTAATTAACAATTCATTAAGCTCTGTGATTCTTTGTTAACGACTTCAAATGGATTATAGGCCTCTCGAACTCTATAAATTCCTAGGTTATATTTTCTAGATCCTATTCAAAATCCTAACTCCCGAGTGATAGATTCTTAATATGGAATCATCTAATTTGTGGCTAGCAAACCAAAAGTATTTAACACAAGAAAATATAAATAAACATAATTAAAACTTCATAATAATTAATTGGCAATCAAGCACATAGGTTCAAGCATAGGCTACATCATCATCTAGAATAAGAAAATTAGTTCATGACTAAATAAAAGAACAATGAAAACGGAGTCAAGAAAATATGGAACATCTTAAGAGTTTGAAAAAAGAAACTAGAAGATAAAAATCTGAATGAATCCCTTCATCTTCGGATGTCACCACCTTCGTCTCCTCTTCTTGTTCTTCAATTCTCTCATTGGATCTCTCTAAATTGTGTTTTAAGCTCTCTTATTGTGTCTAATTGTCCAATCTAGGGTTTTTGACGCACTATGTATTTATAGAAAGTCCTGGAGTCCTTCTGCATTTAGAAAATTGAAATTCCTATTTAGTACAAGAATTCAACGTGGCGTCACAATGCCAACTTCTCAGCCATAATGTCTTATTTTTCATATTTTGCCTTTCGTGTGTCCTTCTTTTGCATCCTTAAGCTCCCAAAACACGTATGTTAGCCTCAAGATCCATGATATAATGCTTCATATCAATAAAACATAAAATAAATTATAAAATATGTAAAATGGCACAAAACTAACAAAATAATAAGGTAGGGATTATGGATAAGTGGGTATAAATCACACTTATCAATTTATTAGATCAACAATGGAATCAAAGTTCATTACATTGGATATATGGCAAAGAAGCATAGTGGTTGTTAAAACTTTGGAAGGTATTCCAAAATGGTCAAGGCTCGTGCCAAAAATTTGTATACATTGTGGTAGTCAATTTGCAAATGGTAGGCATAGAGAAATATGTATAGTGGTAACATATTCGTTGTAAACATAACACCATTAGACGATTACTCTTTATTGGAATTATTTCTATTGACTACAGAAGGTCAAAGAATAATCTTGTGGATCCGCTAACCAAAGGGTTAAACAGAGAAGCAACAGAGAAATCATCTAGGGGAATAAGACTAAAACTTATTAAATATTAGGTCAATACAAATGAAAACCCAACCTAGCAGAAGGACGACTTAATTGTAAAGACCTTGTTGGATCACTATCAATGGTGACACTCATGTGGGGGTTACCATTTTGTCCATTCCTATTATGAACTAACGATGTCATAGAATGTAAGATGAGCTTTGCTCTTAATGTTTTGGGAATCCAAACAGAATAATGCAAGTTACTCTTAGATAAAGAAAACACATATGTGAGATAGAAATGGGGTCGCTTTAAAGAGAATTGTAAGATATAGAAACTCTTGTAGAACCAGGCAAATATTCAAGGCCAAAAGGAACATAACTGTGAGAACTGAATTGTGCTAGGAAAGATTCATGTGTGCAGTGTATCATCGTTTACATTGAAGATAGAACAGTTCAAAGACATTGCGTTTACTGGTCAGTCAGTAAAGTATATATATTGTCACATGGGAAGGTTCAACGATTCATATCTACCTATCCTATACAGGTTTTTTCCGCCGAACTTGATCATTAATGTCATTATGTTTTAGTGTCAATACATGTTGTCTTTTGTTTTCGCCAAATTTCATACATATAGGTGATTGTTGGAAAATAAGCTTATAATAATAACATGGTTGGCTATTTTAAAGCTCAATTTTAAGTGGGACCCACTTATGGAAATGATGAGGTCTTGAGCAATTCGGATTGTACTCCTTGAGTACTTCGAAATAGTATATTGATACGCTCAAAATGATACTCATATGAATGAGAATTTGTCTCATAAAGTGTACCCATTGAGAAAAAAATAAAGGAAATTAAAGTTTTCCTACATCTATTATATAACAAAGCCAAGTAGTGCTCATATATAGATGCTAGTTTAAGAGGTGGTAAGAACTTATAGATAGAGGCTCTTTCTACACACGCGCCTGTAGGGGGTGCAAATCACAACCCGATTTTGGGTTGGCTGGCCTTGATCTAATATGCGTCCGCATTTCTTGCGTACACGAATGTGACCCAAATCGAGATAGGTCGCGTAAGCCTCGTTTTTGCTAAAATTTCCTTTAAATTTTTTCATTATCTTTCATTTGTTGTAACAACAACATCATAATATTGATATTGAATTCAAAATTAATTCAAAATTTAAAAAAATTAATCCCTACGGTTATGGAATGGCAAAGAGTTTGTTTATTTAAATCATGAGAGCCAATGAGATGAACATAGTCAGAACAAATGCGAGAAAATCCAGTGTCATACACAATCGCTGTTTGCTGAGTCTGTTTCGTTCTAGTCACTGGTTTGATTATTTGTTGGACGTGCTCTGTTTTGGTCCAGTCGTTGTTCCAATCGTTCTAGTCACTGTTCTAGTTGTTGTGTTAGACGTTCCAGTGGTTGTTTTGGTTGTAGTCTATGTTTGATGTATTGGTTCGTAGTATGTGTTATCCTTGTTGTGTTAATATTCTCATCAAGTTTGGACATTATAAAAGTTCGTTGTGGTCGTTCAGCAGTGCACCGAAACTATCAGTTTCTATTTTATCCTGAGAAACAGACACCGATTTATCCAAAGTATAGCGGTGGGCAGTGAATCTATTTTAAAGAAATTGTGTTCAACACATGATTCTGATTCGACTGTAATTTATTCTGCTTCTGTTATATATTGCTATTGTTTTCTCATTGTATTTTATTGTAATATTTTTGTGCTTTGCTAAGTATTCTAACTTACTGTACAACATTAATTGTCTGGCCGATTCTCTTTGTTTCTTTCATCTGGACAGGTCTAGTCTACGCATTGTCGTATCATTTCACTTGACTTGATTGAACGATGTTACCTTCGTTGTTCTTTCTGACGTCATCTAACATTTGCTATTTTTAGTTGTCAACGATCATGCTCCCATTCTCATTGGCATTTAAGAGTTAATAAGCTTACATCCGTGTTGCTATCTATCTTTTAACATTGCAACTTGCATGTTTGTGACATTTGGTAAATCCCTCTTGCTTTCTCAAGCGCACAACACACACTTTCTGAGGTTGCACAAGTTTTGAATGCTTATTCATTTATTGTTTCTTAAATTGAATGATCTACTATTACTATAGTGCAATGCTGTCTCATTTTCTTCCGCTTGTGAGTTCACGGCCTCTGCATCTCAAGACACGACAGTTGTGTTATGGGGACTCTATCCCCCGCAAGCTGGAAATGAAGAAGTATTGATGGATGTCAATAATTAATAATTTAATTTCTGGTCATGTGTGCAATTGTTCCATTTCCTGATTAAATTAAAGAGACTGAAATGGTTGGATCCTGGGAGATGTTTATGATCTTTCCTGAACATATATGAAGATTTTTATGAATTTTCCGGGGGCAGAAAAAAAACTTGGGAGCTTTTAGCCATATCTAAATGACTTGTGGGCCTCTAAACCATTTCTGACCAATTATTTTAGAGCCCACCCTTTTGTCCATTGCATTCGTAGAGCATACCCGACAGGTCAAATGCTAAGGCGCGTAAGCAATAATTAGTGTATTTCAGAACATGATCGATGATCGAATCAGTAATCTAAAAAGTTTAATAGGTCAATAGTTTGATCGATTGAACTGTTCCGATTAAATCGATAAAATTGAATGATATCATAAATAATTTTATTTAATTAAAAATTATAAAAAAAATATTAATTTTTAATTTTTGGTTTAAAAAAAAATTAGGAACCGGTCCGATTTGGTTTTGACCAATTTTTAGGACTTAAATGGACTCACCGTCAGTTCCTGGTTCGACCTGTTCAATCGACGGTCCGCCCCCGTTTTAAAAACATGGACAATAATAGCCCAAAAGACTCAATAATTAAAAAATTTTAAATAAAATTTCACCTTTTTTTTTGGAAACGTTAGAAACCAGCCGCCAAATCACCCGACTCAGGCTTAAGCACAACATGTAAAACCCTCGACTGTCCCAGGCTCTTACAAAAAATACATCGCCTGGACTCGAACTCAAAACCTGACTAAATCCTTTAAATCAATTCACTTATCACTCTTATATTAATATTATATAATTTTCATATCACATCATCATCATACCTAATAATTATTTATTTATTATTAAAACAATATAATCACATATTTAACCTAAAAATCTGATTAAAATAATATAAACATATTCATATTTAAGAGTCATTTGAAAGAAATTTTATTTTTTCACTTGTTAATTTGCCATTGGTGAAATAGAAACAACTTTTGAAAGGAGGGGGACTAAACAGTTTCATTACATCAATGTGGATTACCTCGCAAAATTGCAATAGAGCTTTTCCAGAATTTTGTAATTTGTGGGCTAATTAGACAACATCTTGCTTCGAACTTCGATAGGCTTACCAGCCTTGATCATTATAAAGGGCAATGCTTCACATCTTCTTAACCCGAATGAAAATGGTTGAGGAGAGGAAAAGTTCTTTCTATTTCCAAAATTTGATTTTCAATATCAAAATATATGGAATAGCAGTCCCTATTAGACATTGGAAAAATAAAATTGAATTATTCTTTTAAACTTATCCTTATCATATATGTAACATTACAAAAAATAAGGTCTTTAACATCGATAGCGTCGAAATATATCGACGTTGAAATTCTCCAATTTGACGCTAAAGGTCATTGGCGGCGAAAAATTTCGACGCCAAAAGGGAGATGAGAAAGACAATTAGCGACAAATAAAAAAATTTAACGCTAAATTATAACATTTTGCGTCCAAAATTTTTAGATGAAAAATTCTATTTTTCGACACTAAATTATTTATTTGGCGACGAAATATTTCGACACTAAATGATGTATTTTGGCAACGAATATATTCGAAGCTAAAAGATATAAAATATTAAAATATATATATTATTTTATTACTTTTAGCGTCGAATAATTCGACGCTAAATGGTATAATAAATTTATTATTTAAGGTACTTTTGCTCTGAAATATTCAGTTTAATATTTTGAAAAATATTGTTATAAAAAAATAAATTTACCGAATAATAGTACAATTATTTTTATTCTAATAATTATTTTTGTTATTATAATTAAATTTATTAAATAAAATAAATACGTAGTCTATTAAAAGTCGCTGCTGTGAATGTTTATACAAATGAAAATAAAAATTATTGCTGCTGTGATGGAGGGGCGATCGAGCCCGATTCCCTCTGGCCGAGTGAGGCCTTCAGCATCTCCCTGAAAGACCTCATCTGCTGGTCGAACTCATGCATCTTCCTTTGGTGATCCTCCTCGACCTGTAGTAGCTTATCCTGAGTCTTCTTCTGCTCTACTTTGGTATTGACCAGCTCTTCTTCGGTATTTTTCAATCTGTTCTAGGAGTCGGTTAGTTGTTCTCGAAGGCACGGGTCAGTAGGAGAAGAAACAGTAGTAAGTTCTGATGACGTCGACTTCTTATGAGTTCCAAGTTTGACATTGTATACTGTCTGATTCTTGAAAACCTATTGTAAAAACTCCTCGTACGGTAAAGAGTCGGACCCTGCCTCCTGAGTTTGTCGCTGGACCTCCAAAATTTCGTTATGTTTAAAAAAAAATTAATTTTCGAACTTGAAAAGAAAAAATTAAATTTATTTTATTTTAAATACTTAAACTTACGTAGCAGCGTTAGGATTCTTCATTGATCCATTTCTTCTCCTCTTTATAGTGCATCACTCGGAAAAACTTCGGAAATGATTGTACCTCACATGTGTTACTCTGCTAAAAAGCATAAACAGATTATTAGACATTAGTAAAATTAATGAAATGTAAAAAAAAAAATAGTTTATGATATATTAACCTAAAATGTTCGGCACGGTGTTTGAAAAATGGCTTGGAGCCTCCACGATGGTTGAACCGCATGTGACTTCGATTCTCCGCATTTGTGTGACATTTATTCTGCATTTAGCAACATTGTAAGTAACAAAAACGGGGAGAATTATCAGTTTCATATTATTTAAAAATTACCTGGCGTTTCTCGCTAGACCAAAGCTCACACAAGAATGTCCAGTCTTGCTCCTCTATATAATCAGGCTTGCACTGTGAAGCATCCAAAGCCCATGTTCATCGAATATCGATTTCATGACTTTTGTCCTAAAATCCTTATAACTCTTCCCCATGTGGTGGTCGAGATACTCCTGGACATTTGATTTGTTCAAGTCCACGTCGAAACACTCATGTAGGAATAACAACCAAGTAAAAATTAAATATAAAATATTAATTTAAAGATAACAGAAAATAACGAAAACTCAATACTGTAAGTTTACTCACAAGTAGCGTCAGGAAGAGCTAGTTGATTTTCGTCTCCCACGGGATCTTTCTATAAGAAACGTAGTTCTTGGGAGCTTCATATCGAGGAGCATCACTAATGGCATTGGTAAACGATGAACAATATTGCCCAATCTGTCTTTCTCCATCATCCGATATCTCTATCCGGATGCGGTCGTGGGCCTTAACGTGCTTAACCAACCAAATTCCACGGGTGCGTCCTCGACCCTTCGCTGTACTCGAGTCACCTGTGCTAGAAGAGTCCTCAGCAGCGGCCTCTTTCCTTGCAGATGTAGATAGAGTCTATGTAGCGCGTTTGCGATAGCCATATGCCATCTGCAAAATAAAAAATAAAATCTTTCTCTGAAACTATAAAAATAAGAAACAAAATCTTTAGAAACACACGTTCTTATCCCCAGCTTGTTTTTAAAACACATTAAGAACTATGCCATATAAAGTATTTAGCAAAAAATGAAAATTCTGAACTCCAATATTCTAATAGCTTTCCAATCCTAAATCAGACAATTTAGCACCATAGTCTCTGTCTCCATAAACCAGAAGTCCAATTTCAAAAATCAGAAAATCTCTTCATCAAATAACAAATATTTTTCCATGACTAAACTCACTCAACTAATTCAATATAGAACTTCTCAGTTATGCATTGTCTAACGAACACATCTTCAAACCAATACAATGCATAAAAACAGGCCAAATGGCATAAAAACAACCCTTGAAGATTTTCATCTCAATTTAACACAACTCATGCTAAAACATCTCCAAACACATGAACAAATATCATTCCTCTAGTCAGCTTATTCATGCAAAATGCTTCAATTAAGACTCTAGGGTTCATGACATGTAATTTTTTGGGGGGAAAAAATTTCAATCACAATAAATTAAGGAAAATGAAGAAATTGGAGATGAGAGCTTACTTGTCTTGTTGATGGCTTGAAATTGCATCTTTTTCAAAGAACAAATAAGGGAGACCAAGATGAGAAGAAAACAAAAGCAGAGAGTGAGGGAGAAGGGAAAACGATTTCGGGATTTTAATAACCCTTTGGCATCGAAATTTTTTCGTTTTAGCATCGAATTAGTCGACGCTAAAACATTGGAAATTCATAAAAATTTTGGGAAATTTAATTTTTTAAACTTTTAGCGTCGAAAATATAATCGTCGCTAAAGAATAACTTTTAGCATCGCAACTCTATATTCGACGCTAAAGGTTATATTCAGCGTCGATTAAATATTCGACGCTAAAGTTTAATTAATAATAATAACAACAACAACAACAATAATAATAATAATAATAATAATAATAAAATCATCATCGTCGGCGTGAAATTTAAAATCTCCATATAATAATAATTAGTCATCCATTAATCAACCAACAACACATAGTACATATACATATACTAACTCGTCTTTGAGGATTCCGAGAAAGACTCGAACTCGTCTTCAGCTTCATCTTCGAACTCTTCTTCATTTGCTACTTCCACGCTAACTTGATAATGGGGAATTATCTCAATGTTTTATGTATTTTCTTGAGTTAGCGTGATATCTTCAGTAACTTGCATATTTGGTAAATGAAAGATCTATTTAGGAACTTCAAAGTCGTCAAAGACTTGTTCTTCATCATAAATTGGGACACTATCTTTCTCTTGTGTGTCACAAATGCCTCTATGTTGTAACTTTTCTACCACTATCCATTCATTTCCTAGCTTTGGATCAGACATATACATCACATACCGTGCTTAGGTACAAAAAATATATGGATCATTCTTGTACCAATAACGTTGAACATTAATTGACATTAGATGGTTATTAAACTGAATTCTCCTATTTCTGGCATTTGTGACAAACCACTTGCATTAGAATAGCATTGTACGTTGTCGGGGTCTGTATATCAACTCAATGACTGATTGTAACACTCCGTAAAAGTCAACAATATCAGAACCATGTTCTCTTTGTACTACAATTCCATAATTATGAGTTACACGTGAAACATCTCGCTGCTCAGTGTGAAATCGAACCTCGTTTACAATGCATCCATTGTATTCGTGAGCCTGCTTTTGAGGCCCATATGCCAATACAACTAACAAAGATTACGAGTCCAGTTGACCATTTTACACTTGGTTGTTTATCTAACACATGATAATAATTGTGTGTTAATATAGCAAAAGTATATTATTTACTGTTAGGATACAAATAAACAGTCAATGTTAGGGCTTACAGTTACCTCAAACCATTTAGGGAATTTTTTTTGTGTCTTCCATTAACGGTATGGTCACTATAACATTGTAGCATGGTAATATGTTCCCTAAAAAAATTTTGAAATATGTCATATCACATTTAAAAATGTAAGACGAAAAAAATAAACTTATGCACCTATAAGACTTCAATAAGTACTGCTATACTTCATCGTAATTACTCAATATAAACCAATTTTCACATTGAGCTTTCTCCAGTGTTAGCAATTTGACACCTAACGATCCAAACGGTCTACAATTGTGACGGAACACTGTGATATCTTGCCGATTACTTTCATCTCCATCGTAGTTTCTTATCCGACGGTTAAAAGGAGTTTCAATATTCTGCATGTACATCGAACAAAATGTTATTGCCTCACTGAATAGGACCGCCTCCGCTATTGACCCTTCAAGCCGCGCTTTGTTTCTCACATATTGTTTGTAACGTCCCAAAGCCATGCAGTTATTACATATAATTTTCATGATTAATAATTTTAACGTAAAATCAAACTTTAAAAATTAATATTTAAAATTTATTATTACCTCTCAATGGGGTACATCCATCTGTAATGGACATGACCTCCCCTCCTAGCTTCAGATGGAAAATTCACGGCCAGATATACCATCACATAAAAAAAAGGTGGCAATATTCGCTCCAGCTAGCATAGAATGATCACGATTCCTCACTCAAGTTCGTCAATAACATATGTGGTTAATGTCATTTGACATAATTATTTAAAGAAGCCACATAGATCAAGTACGACATCGCATATATTTGACGGTAGATAAGGTCGAATGCCAGCAGGAAGGAGAATCTCAAGAAGCACATGACAGTCGTGACTCTTTAACCTAGTTATCGTATCATCTCTGACCTAACGTCCAATATTCAATGCATAATTATCAGGAAATTTCACCATTTTCAACCAATCATAAAATAATTTTCTCTCTGATTGAGTTAGTACGTAATTAGCATATGGCTTAATAAGACCTCGAGTAGTGGCTTGTAAGTGCAATTCACTGCGAATTCTAAGATTTTATAGGTCTAATCTAGTATTTTTAGTGTCTTTCATCTTACCCGGAATGTTGAATAGTGTGCCCACTAAATTCTCGTTTATGTTTTTCTTCATGCATTATATCCAAATTATATCATAGACTCAGACTCCCCCAATACTCTAACTCAAAGAAAATAATCCTTCCCGTCCAATTCAACTCTTCAAGTTGACATTTTCGATTTTTATCTCTATTATTATGATGTTTCCCTGGTGCGATGTCTATGAGATGTTGATGTTGGCAAAGTATGTCAAATCCAAACAACGGACAGGGCATACCCCGAGGTTCTGGTTGACCGTTGAATAATTTACTTCTCCACCAAGGATGACTTAACTCAAGAAATCGCATGTGCCATGTGTATCCTATTTTATTCCATAACTGCTGCGAAGGTATTTCACCCGCACAAACTGGACATGCCATGTATCCCTTAGTGCTCCATCCAGATAATGAACCATAAGTTGGAAAATCATTAATGGTCCATAATAATGTGGCATGTATCTTAAAATACTACTGAGAAGCTGCATCATAGGTATACACATTGACATTCCAGAATGTCTGTAACTCCTTGATTAATAGTCTCAAGTAAATATTCATATCTTTATCAGGGGAACGTGGACCAGAGATAAGCAATGACATAAACATGAATGGATCATTCATACATTTCCATGGAGGTAAGTTATATGGAATAATAAATGCGGGCCACATGCTGTAAGAGTTGTACATATTCCCAAACAGGTTAAAACCATCGGAGGCGAGGCCTAACTTGACATTACGGGGGTCCTCGGTGAAACGGGAGTACATGTCATCAAATTCCTTCCACTCGGTGGGAAGAAGTGTTACTGATTTTGGATTTTAATAAAGTTTTAGCGTCGAAGATACTATATTCGATGCTAAATGTTAAGCTTTTAGTGTCGAAATAAAATTTCGACGCTAAAGGTAACATGATTGTCGATAGAGTTGTCAGAAACCTTTAGCTTCGAAAGTGATTTGCGACGCAAAAAGTTGTACCTTTAGCGTCGAAAATAAAAATTCAACGCTAAAGGTAACGGGATTGTCAGTGGGGTTGTCAGACACCTTTAGCGTCGAAAAACTTGTCGACGGTAAAGGTACAACTTTTAGCATCGAAACAATAATTTGACGCCAAATGTTAAACTTTTAGCGTCGAAAAAAATATTCGACGCTAAATATAAAGGTGTAGTAAGTGGTGTTGTCAGAAACCCTTAGCGTTGCAATAATATCAACGTTAAAAGTTTAATCTCTTGCGTTGAAGTTTTATTGCGACGCTAAAAATTTACTCTTTTGCATCGAAATTTTATTTCAACGCTAAAATATTACTCTTTTACGTCGAATAATAGGATCGACGCTAAAATTACTTATTAGCGTCGAAAATATTTTGGACGTTAAAAGTCAATTTTCTTATAGTGTAACAAGAATCCAACAAATGATGAATCATACACAGAGGCAGCCAATAGTTTTTCATTCCTGGGTGCTGTTGTTGATGCTGATAGTTATTCTTCATTGCTATGTTGTGGCTTCGTAAGATATAACATGAAGCGTGTATGCAACTGATATGATGAAATATTTTTTGTCTGGCCATTAGTAATTGCTAATGGATGCCTCCCAATAGAAGAGACGTTAGCTGGCCACAACAAAATCACAAGATTGCTTTGCTTGATACTTTGTTTAGTAATGATGACAAGGCATGAGATGCCACGTCGTCCTTTTGCCAAAAGCTATGAAATTTTAAAAATCATAGCACTTCGATCCTAATGAGCATATTTTCAAATTGAACTTCAATTTTAGTACATTGATGTAAAAAAAAAAAATTGGTTGACAAATATGGTAGACTCTAGATCAAATTCCCCATAATATATATTTTTCATAAAATAAAAATACTACATATGGTCTGCTTTTATTTAACTCACAATTATTCTAAATATTCCACCAAGTAGTTGAAGATCATGAATCTAAAATTCAAACAGAACATTCTTGATGTGGATGTGTTTATATTAAATGTACATACTAGAGAATAAAGAAAATAGATAACAATATGATGGAATTATGTTGGGGCGGATGCAGAATCCTTGGGGTCGGATCGGTATTCCGCATAGAGGAATCAGATCTAACCCATAGATATAGAATATGGGTGTATTTTTAAATAATTAAATGGAATATTATATTCCATTATGAGTCCATAGGAAAAAATCAGGGATAAATCGGAGTCTGGGAACTCTGAAAAGGAGAAAAAGAAGTTTCAGCGTAGGGGCATTGCGACGCCTTCTGTGCGCGCGTTGCGATACCTGTTGTGTGCGCGTTGCGACGCGCAAGTGCGAGAGTATTAGCTCTCTACGTGTTGCGACACATAAGTGCGAGAGCATTAGCTCTCTACGCGTTGCGACGCGTAAGTGCGAGAACATTAGCTCTCTGCGAGTCGCACCACGCAAGCTTGCCTGTTGCGACGCATAAGTGCAAGAGCTGCGTATCGCACCGCTCGCCTGCATAAATTCATTCTAGAGATCAATTTCCACTTCTTTTTAAACCAAATAACTTCCAACTTTCTCCAAACACTTTCAAATACCCAAAATCTAATTTTAACATCAACACATATTATAGAACAAAATCAAGTTTATTAAAAATATCAAATATTTTTCAAGACATAAATGTATTCAAAATACATATATGTATAACTTTAAATTTAAAATAAAAACCAAACAAGAACCCCAAAAAGAAGTAACATATGAACAATTCTATATTACTTAAAGGTGATCGAGTGATTCTAGAATGATAGTCATAGTTCCAAGCTTTCATCTACAATTCAAAACTCCAATTTTGTATTTCATGTACAACATGCATAAAATTTGACCCAATCACAACCATATTGTGTTTTTATTCTTCTAGAGCATCTATACACAATTCATTAATCTAATTTTAACTTCAAGCAATATTATTATGCATCAAATATATAAATACATTACCATATGTTTTGTTAGGGTTTGTGCTCGGAGTGTCAATCCGGATCGTATTTATGTCTGATTCATGAATACGAACAATGTCTTTTTCCATAATATTACTTATTTAATGGTAATACCTCTTGTCTTTTATATACATATTTGATCTAATTACGATTAGATATCTAATTATGATTAGATTGAAACTAAATCTGATTTAGTAATACGTGTATATTAGACAAAAACCTTAGGATTTACAACGTAGTGCGCAGTTACAACGTAGTTTATAATTGACATTGGGAAGCGTCACTATAAGTTGTATATCCTTAAATAAAGTTCTTGGTCAAGATTTACTAACACGGGTTGGTTAGTAAAATTCGCTGAGACCAGTACATGTCGTATATCGTGACTTGGTCCGATGGTTTATCCCAATGAACCATTAGTCTCGGGAGACTCGTATAGATATGTAGGTGTTTATTTGATAAACACTGAACGACTCACTGAAGATTTCCTAATAGTACACCAACGTCAATAGGAATCTTCTCGAGTTGAGCGAGCATAGTGGTCCTTCGACTTGAGATACCACATTGGATATATGAGTTATCCTCCACACTTCGATGACAGTCACGTCACCAATCTATTTAGATCAGACCTCTGTTTGTTCGTTGGGTGTGGACTGATGCTCATGATATCCAGTGAGTATCAAGATAGAATCTGTCAGTCATGTGTACAGGGCATAAGATCCTACACGTGTTTGCGATCCCACTCATGAATTATGACGACCACGGATAATCTCGCTAAACTATGCAAGTCGAGGTCATTGCATACGTATAATCTCTCCGTCACAGGCTATCCATATTATACCTGGGATATGGACACGAAATTGGATTTCATGATGGATAAACCTAAACTTAGAGAGTCCCATAATATTGAGTGTAGACGTTGAGCACTTGGGCAACGCGTTATGAATAATATAAATTATTCATAATATTTCACCAGATTAAATGAGTTAATTCGAATCGTTTAATCGGTTAAATAAAAATACATGCATTAGGGGCATTTCGGTCATTTGATAATTAATGTGTATTTGTATTTGATAAAGAATTTGATTTGATACATATTAATTGTCAAATGAGATTTTGACACATGCCATTAATATATGTATTTGTTATTTAATGTAAATAAAAATACATATATAATAATAATCACATTAATTAATTATTTAGGTATTTAAATGTTAAATATCTAGATAATTAAATTATTTCAATATTACATAAATGTTATACAATATGTTTGATTATTATTGGTTACATGTGGCATGATTTTATTAACCCTAAAGTTTACAAATTGTATTTGTCAACTTAAAAGCTTATTATTATTTAATATGATTAAAATTGACCAAATGTCCAAAATGCCCTTCAACCCCCCTCCTAAGTCGGTTTTGACCATTATTTAAAGTTGAAAATTTTTATTTTCTTCAACAATTCACCTCCATGGTCGAACACCTCCATAAAGAAAACTCCCAAAAATTTCTTGAAGAGTCAATGAAGAAAGTGAAGAAATTCAAGAAAACGTTTAAGGAAATTACAAGATTTGGAGGTATCTTCAATAATCTTAAAGTTAGAAAGCTTGTTTCTTGTTCTTTAATATCTAGAATAGTTCTAGGGTTTCTTCCTTTCTTATATTTTGGGGCTTTTTGATTTGGAGGATGGATTTGGAGGCTAGATGCATGTGTATGTCATTTGATGACTTGTTGCCATTCTAGAGTGTTATGACCACTCTTGTAATTTCTATAATTGTTCTTGAGTTCTTCATAGGTGGTGGCTTTGGTTGGTGTTAATGTTGATATGATTAATGTTGACAAAATTGGATTTAAAGCATGAAAAATGATATTGTTGGTTACCAAATCAGATCTGGAATTTCTATGTTTTTGGTGATGAAACGTATGTCACATAAATGTATTGGATGTGTTTTGGGTGTTGGAGCAATTGTCGAAAATTATTTCGGAGTTGAAATTAGTGAAAACGGTAAAAACGGTGTTACCGGGTGACTTTTGAGCCAACTGGGTGACGGCTGACCAAACAATGAATTAGTCACTGTTTGGACAGCCCATGAACTGTCCTAGTATTGTTGGGGTTAACCTGGGCAGTCCTCATGTACACTGGGTGGTCCGTTCGGTCAAAAATGCGTTTTATGTCATTTTACGGAAAAATATTTTCGTAAAAGTTTCGTGATGTTCCTTAACTATTTATGTCGTTATTTGATATCGAATAAATATGTTTAGGTGAAATATGAATGAATTATTCATATTGGATATTGAATAATTTATTTGGTAATTTAAAAGTTTTAAAATTACGATTTCACCCGAACCGCGAGCTTCCGATGCGCCCGCGCCAAAACCCCAACAAAAATGATATCAGAGCAGGTCTGATCCTTCATCCATTACATTTTTCATGCTTGATATATGATATATAATCCAATTTTAATGTTTGCACATGCATGTAATTTAGATATTTCTTGACTTTTCGGTTCTATGATAACGGGAAACGTAACGGAAATTTAATGGTTAAGTTAAGTTATGTTTTCTAAGGTAGATTTGAACTGTTTAGAAGTTGATCTAGATTATATTCTACATTTGATGTAGAGTAAAGCTTTCTTGAGGATTATCCCCGCTTAAATAAGGCAGTAGAGTGACATGTATTGGATACATATTTTTTGGTCCGTCTTGTCAATACGGTTTATGGTATCTTTCTATGGCTGCATCCGAGAAAGTGCCAAAGCAGTGAGGGTGTAGTTGATACAATTTTATCCATGTTGGATATATATTTGATACTATATAAATTCAAGTGAAAGTGGAAATCCTGAACGTGCCAAAGCTGTCAGGACTACATCGGTAGCTTGAGTTTGTCATTGGCAAGTGAAGCCTTGATATGCCTCCTTGTGAACGTACCAAAGCTGTCATAATGAGAAACAATCAGGACCAAAATCCGGAGTCACAGTGAGTGTGATTGACAATGAGTTGTCTACCTAATGAATATACGTAGGCGAGATCGTGCCAAAGCTGTGAGTCGAAATATATTCATGGGTCCACCTCTCACTAAGGAATTCGATTTAATTATTGAATTCTCATTTTCCGTTGGGGATTACGGTATTACGTAAAGTCGTGGAAGACACTGCTGGGTTAAAAATCCGTAACTAAAGCAATGTGTAATATTATGGAAATTGCTGCTTTTGTTTTCCTTTATTCTATATTGTTAATAGAATTATACTTCTAATCCACTGCATGCATATTATTTGAATATGTTTTCTGACTTCACTTTTGGTTGCGTATATCTACAATAGGTTCTAGAAAATAAGTAGACTTGGATATTGATAGATTAGTCTAAAACCATCGGGAACTATTGTTCCGATTTTCTTGAAAAATCAAGATGGGTAGTGACTTAGTTACTAAGTCATGATAGATAATTTAGATAAATATCCGTTTTAGGATATTATTCTGTAGAGAGAATAGTTTCTTGTGCAGTAAGAATTGACATGAATCAGTTCATGTCTCGAGATTCTTGACTTACATTAAGAAAACTCTATTAGGTATTTGTTTATCTTATAATGACGTTTCTTGGCTTTAGTGACTTTTAGAAGTCACGTGTTTGACACAATTTGCTAATCAATTATTTACAATTGTTGTGAATAACTGAAGGCAAATTATAGAGCTTAAGAAATGAGATTTGAATAGTTGTGTATAGAGAATATTGATTCTCACAATACGACAACTGTACGTATTGGATACCAGATCTCCCGTCTAGTTATTTAAAATAATGTTTAATGATTGTTTTGATATTTGATGTCAGAACTTGCGACTATTAAATAGTCACTTGTTCATTATAAACAATTATTACAAATTTTAATACGACTAGTAGTGTCATTGATGAAGAGATAAACATTAAGAAAAATATTCGGTTAACTAAATAACTTAGAGCAGTGCTTTATGAGATTGTATCACATAAGCATTAGATGATTATTCCGTATGGTAAAGGATAGTCTGATACAAGATCACACCACATATTCTTATCCATTTAATGAATATTGTATTCAGGAATGTGATAAAATCTCATTTAACCAATGATCATCATTGGACCATAGATTTATTAAACTAATACATTGTATGTACGTATTTCAATGACTTATAAATTACCTTGGATAGTTTTCTTTACTTTGTAACTTAGTTAATGAGTTTTCATGACTTAGTTGTGTGTTTCTAAAAGAATATATATTGAAAGTCTTGAATGGTTCAAGAACTTTCAATATGTTTCTGATGAAACGCGGATAGAATATTTTGAATGGTTCAAAGATATTCTATTTGAAGTGTTGAAAACTGTATCTTTAAAATTCATTGTGAGTCTTTTAATTGTTCAAGGATGTTTGATATGATCAAACATATGAATTTATGGCAATTAGTTCTATAGTTATTTAATAGATGTGATTCTTACTCAATATTATTCTTCTACGATTCCATCGTGATGGAATTGGCTAGTGGGAGAAATCGAATCTTATATGATTTGATTCATTTGATATTGAGTGTTACCGAATTAGTTTCAATACTCTTGGGGTTATGCTCTAGTTACACTAATTCATCCTTTTAATTATTGTTCCATTAGTTTCTACAGTTACGTATATGATATGTATAGGTAGAAAATTCGAATCTTGAAAATTTTGAGATTTGAATCTTTCTTTTGTATAATGGTTTTATAATTGAAAGTACTTGCGCCTCAGAGGTACAAGTAAAAGTTTATCATTAACTCTATTTAATAGAATATTGTATTATATTTGATAGAATATCTTTTCTACGATCCCGAGTAATAAAATTATTTTATTAATTGGTGTGTAACATCAGATGTTAACATTTGAAGAAAAGACTTGATTTATTGAAGTCAAATGTGAGAGTGATAAACTATAATGGAACTGTTGGAGCAGTTGTGGAACCCCCTAGGGTCGGATCGGTGCCCCAGGCAGCGGAAATGGGTCTAACCCATGGATATAAATTATGGCTGTAATTTTAAATCATTTAATGAAATACTACATTCCATTACGAGTGTATAGGAAAAAATTGGGACTGAATCGGAGTCCGGAAGCTCCCAAACGAAGCAAAACAAAATCGGCGCGCGCGAAGGGCGCCGCGTGCTCTATAGTGCGCGCGTGCACTGTAGCGCCAAAACACCCAAAATTAATTTTTAATTTAAAAACCAACATAAACACATGTTATATAAAAAAAATCTAGTTTTTCAAAATATCAAATATTTTTCCAAAAACATAAATTTATTCTAAATACGCACTAGCGTAAATTTTGAATCCATTACACAAACCATTTTAGAATCCCAATTATGAAATGTCACGTGAACAATTCTAGTCCACCTAAAGGTGGTCAAGTGAATCTAGAATGGTAGCCATAGCTCTAGCTTTAATCTAGAGTTCCAAACTCTAATTAATTGTTCCATGTCCAACATGAACATCTTTGACCTAATTACAAGCATGTTGTGTTTATACTTCTAAAGTATCCTAACACAATTGATTAGCCTTATTCAACATTAAGTTATGTGATCATGCATCTAATACAAAAATAAACATAGCTTTGGAGAAGATCAAACATTACCTAGTAAGCTTGATGTAATATCCAATCTACTTCTCTTTGTTGAAATTGTTGAAGAACCTCAAAGGTGTGTAAGCTTGACTTCAATATCCAATCTTGTTTCCAATGCTTCCAAGCTTCACTTCAAGATCCAATCTTGATTTTTCCTAGATGAAATGTTGTAGAGACCTCACAAACTTCTCTAAACACTTCTCTAACTTAGGCTAATCTCTCAAGAATTTGCTTATGCTTGTATTTGAAATTGTAATTAAAACCTTTCTAAAGCTTACTATTTATAGCGAAACTTAGACAATTTTTAATTAATAAAAGTTGTAATCAACTTTTAAGTGGGCTTAATCTAATTTGTCTAAATATGTATAATCAGGTGTGACTAATCTCCATTGTCTCCCACTTAGATTTAATCCAATTAAATCAAGCCAATGATTAGGAAATGGATTAGTTAAACGTTTGCCATCTTGATTTAATCCAATTAAATCAAGCCAAAACCACCTATTATTACATACTTACAATTACCATAATATCCTCAAATGGTATAGATAATTATGATTTTACAATTAAGCCCTTGTGTAATTATTGAATTAATCTAATTAATCCAATTAGGTTAAAGTAAATAATCAATGTTATCCAATAACACTTGATTATCTTATTTGATAATAATAATATCGAATATTATATTTTATCAAAAATAATCTGCTACCCAAGTGCTCAACGAGTACACTTCATATTGGGACTCTCTAAGTTCAGACACGTTCGTCATATAAGCCTAGCTAATATGTACGCAATTTGGCCACCTCCGAATTCACAAAGAACACGAACGACCTTTCTGAACTATACAAGTCGAGGTCATCACATATGTTTAACAATCCCTCTGTCGTAGGCTATCCGAGTTGTGCTTATGAAACATAGAATATACCGTCAAGTTTGCAAGACGCACATCTCATGTCGACATGTCCACGATTTCCATAACTGATGCGATCCACCCTAGGAGATCGAATTTGGCCAAAGATTTAAGAATCGTGACTTTACTAACATGAAACCCCTTATGGTACACATACGGGCCGACGGATCCTATCTTGCTTCGCACTTGCACACCCAACGAACATCTAGAGGTCAGACCATGAAAGGTTTCTAACATACATGGCATCTAAGTGTGGATGATCTCACACAAAATCAATGATATCCTATAGTCAAAGGATTACATATGCTGCTCGACTCGAGGAGATTCCTATTGACGGTGGTGTGTACTTCCAACTATTAGGAATCACCTGTGAGTCATTAAGTATTCGCTCCAACGAATACCCACATGTCTATACGAGTTTCCAAAACTCATGGTACATCGCGTTAAACCATTGGAACTCTAATTCCAATATACGACATGTGCTAGTCTTCTAGATTATAGGAATTCGACCGTATTCCAAAACCAACGACTAGGAATATTTACTATAAGAATAGTTTACACCTAGTGTTAAGACTATTCTAAGGTCGATGTCATTCTTAGCATATAGATACATCAATTTAATACCCGTAATGACAATACCATTAATATGGTATGAAATGAAAAATATAGTTATTTTATTAATAAATAATAAAATCTATAATTCGGCTTGGCACTCCAAGCACCAACTCCATCAGGAACTATATAATTAATAAGATGAAAATACCCTTAGTCAACTTCCGTATAAGTTCAATAGGATGTCAAAATCATTTACAAAGTATTTGATACTTATTGGTTCTGTTGTTTTTTTATTGAAGAAAATTATCATATAATTTATAGTGGGAGCGATATTTGATATCGATTTCAGAAATTAGCGTTAAACAATAGATCTAAGATTGTTCGTAGCTTACTACGATCAAGTTTTAAACTTGATTGAGCTTTCGTTATGAATCGTTCATAAAATGTGCAAATTATTTGCGCAGCAAAAGCAAAGTGAGCTTGTTAAAGGTTTGTCCTTTATAGTATGGTAGTGAGAAAGGTTATACACAGTAATCTATTGTAGATTCTGAGAAAACTTGTCTCTAGTCGTACTAATTGATCAATTAAAGATCTGTTGGTTAATATTGATACTAAACTATATATTTTAGCTAAGAATACAAAGTGGTGTTCCTGAATGGTTTCTTCGAAGAAAAGATCCATTGTGATTTCTTGGTTTGAAGAGTTCATTCTAGAATGGCCCTAGAGTTCATATTCTGCTAAGATTACAATTTGATATACTAGCTTATAGAGCCTATTTTAGACTCAGATAAGCTTTCCGGAAATCTGTGTTTTCTAATTTTGATACAGTCAGATTGTCTGATTTTATCAAAGCATAGAGAACACATATTTGATAGTAGGGTCAGTGGGAGCGTACAAATTTCATTCTAGGGTGCGCGCGTGCACTGTAGCACCCAGGTGCTGCTATTTTTTTTTTCATTTCCTTTTGCATTCAGCTCACATTCCAGTGAGCTGAATGGATTAGGGTCTTTGACCCTAATCTATTCCGGTCTTCCCTAAACACTTCAAAAACACCCAAAATTAATTTTTAATTTCAAAACCAACATAAACACATGTTATAGAATAAAAATCTAGTTTTTCAAAATATCAAATATTTTTCCAAAAACATAAATTTATTCTAAATACGCATTAGCGTAAATTTTGAATCCATTACACAAACCATTTTAGAATCCCAATTACGAAATGTCCCATGAAAAATTCTAGTCCACCTAAAGGTGGTCAAGTGAATCTAGAATGGTAGCCATAGCTCTAAACTTTAATCTAGAGTTCCAAACTCTAATTAATTGTTCCATGTCCAACATGAACATCTTTGACCTAATTACAAGCATGTTGTGTTTGTACTTCTAAAGTATCCTAACACAATTGATTAGCCTTATTCAACATTAAGTTATGTGATCATGCATCTAATACATAAATAAACATAGCTTTGGAGAAGATCAAACATTACCTAGTAAGCTTGATGCAATATCCAATCTACTTCTCTTTGTTGAAATTGTTGAAGAACCTCAAAGGTGTGTAAGCTTGACTTCAATATCCAATCTTGTTTCCAATGCTTCCAAGCTTCACTTCAAGATCCAGTCTTGATTTTTCCTAGATGAAATGTTGTAGAGACCTCACAAACTTCTCTAAACACTTCTCTAACTTAGGCTAATCTCTCAAGAATTTGCTTATACTTGTATTTGAACTTGTAATTAAAACCTTTCTAAAGCTTGCTATTTATAGCAAAACTTAGGCAATTTTTAATTAATAAAAGTTGTAATCAACTTTTAAGTGGGCTTAATCTAATTTGTCTAAATATGTATAATCAGGTGTGACTAATCTCCATTGTCTCCCACTTAGATTTAATCCAATTAAATCAAGCCAAGGATTAGGAAATGGATTAGTTAAATGTTTGCCATCTTGATTTAATCCAATTAAATCAAGCCAAAACCACCTATTATTACATACTTACAATTACCATAATATCCTCAAATGGTAGAGATAATTATGATTTTACAATTAAGCCCTTGTGTAATTATTGAATTAATCTAATTAATCCAATTAGGTCAAATTAAATAATCAATGTTATCCAATAACACTTGATTGTCTTATTTGATAATAATAATATCGAATATTATATTTTATCAAAAATAATCGGCTACCCAAGTGCTCAACGAGTACACTTCATATTGGGACTCTCTAAGTTCAGACACGTTCGTCATATAAGCCTAGCTAATATGTACGCAATTTGGCCACCTCCGAATTCACGAAGAACACGAACGACCTTTCTGAACTATACAAGTCGAGGTCATCACATATGTTTAACAATCCCTCTGTCGTAGGCTATCCGAGTTGTTCTTGGGAAACATAGAATATACCGTCAAGTTTCCAAGACGCACATCTCATGTCGACATGTCCACGATTCTTCATAACTGATGCGATCCACCCTAGGTGATCGACTTTGGCCAAAGATTTAAGAATCGTGACTTTACTAACCTGGATACCTAAACCCCTTATGGTACACATACGGGCCGATGGATCCTATCTTACTTCGCACTTGATTATTGAGTGCATCGGTCAACACCCAACGAACATCTAGAGGCCAGACCATGAAAGGTTTCTGACATACATGACATCTAAATGTGGAGGATCTCACACAAAATCAATGCTATCCTATAGTCAAAGGATTACATATGCTGCTCGACTCGAGGAGATTCCTATTGACGGTGGTGTGTACTTCCAATTATTATGAATCACATGTGAGTCATTCAGTATTCGCTCCAACAAATACCCACATGTCTATACGAGTTTCCAAAACTCATGGTACATCGCGTTAAACCATTGGAACTCTAATTCCAATATACGACATGTGCTAGTCTTCTAGATTATAGGAATTCGACCGTATTCCAAAACCAACGACTATGAATATTTACTTTAAGAATAGTTTACACCGAATGTCAAGACTATTCTAAGGTCGATGCCATTCTTAGCATATAGATACATCAATTTAATACGCATAATGACAATACTATTAATACGGTATGAAATGAAAAATATAGTTATTTTATTAATAAATAATAAAATGTACAATTCGGATTGGCACTCCAAGCACCAACTCCATCAAACTCCCACTGGCTTAGTGCCAATCTGGATGGTACCATAGTCCCATCTCCTCCACATGTTTATCGAATAACTTAGGAGGTAAGGCTTTTATAAGCGGGTTTGCTATGTTGTCTTGTCCTTAAACCTTTAAGACCACTATATCTTTTCGTTCAATTATATCTCTAATTACGCGGTATTTCCTTTCCACGTGTTTAGACTTGGAATGCGCCCTCGGCTCCTTAGCCTGCGCGATGGCTCTGTTATTATCACAGTATAATGGGATCGAATCCATAATACTAGGCACAACGCCAAGTTCTGTGATAAAATTTCTAATCCAAACAGCTTCTTTAGCAGCTTCTGAAGCCGCTATAAATTCCGCCTCAGTGGTGGAATCAGCTGTTGAGCCTTGCTTTGAACAACGCCAACTAATTGCACCACCGTTAAGGGTAAATATGTATCATGATGTAGATTTTCTATCATCTGGATCTCCCTGGAAGTCAGAGTCTGTATAACCCTTAACTTGTAGCTCATCTTCTCCATATATCAGAAACTTATCCTTGGTGCCTTTAAGATATTTTAGGATATGTTTCACGGCTGTCCAATGATCATTACTTGGATCAGATTGATATCGGTTGGTCACACTAACGCCGAAACTGATGTCAAGTCTAGTACATAACATAGCATACATTATGCTTCCAATACAAGAAACATATGGCAATTTAGACATCCTAACTCTCTATTCCTCAGTCTGAGGTGCCATTTTCTTCGAAAGACGTATGTCGTATCGGAAAGGTACATTTGCTGCCTTGCAGTTGGTAAAACTATACCTTTCTAACATCTTGTCATTGTACGTCGAATGTGACAACCCTATAAGCTTCCTGACTCTATCTCGGTATAGCCTTATACCTAGTATATAGGAAGCTTCACCCATATCTTTCATGGAGAAGTTCTTGCAAAGGTAGGCTTTCACACTTTGCATCATCCCTATATCATTTCCTATGATAAGGATTTCATCTACATACAATACTAGGAAAACTATCATGCTCCCACTAACTTTCTTATAAACACATGGTTCTTCATCATTTTTTATGAATCCAGATAATCTAATTATCTCATCAAAACGATGATTCCAGCTTCGGGATGCCTGTTTAAGTCAATAAATAGACTTTTGGAGCTTACAAACCAAGTTTGAAGTCTCGCTGGATATGAAACCCTCTGGTTATTCCATATAGATATCTTCTTCAATGAATCCATTTAGGAAAGCGGTTTTCACATCCATCTACCATATCTCATAGTCATGATATGTAGCAATGGCTAAAAGAATCCTAATGGATTTTAGCATGGCTACTGGTGAAAAAGTTTCCTCATAGTCAATCCCAGGACGTTGAGTGTAACCTTTCGCTACCAGTCAGGCCTTAAAGGTTTCCACATTTCCATCGGGCCCTCGCTTCCTTTTGTAAACCTATTTACAGCCAATAGGTTTAACTCCTTCAGGAAGTTCAACTAAGTCCCAAACTTGATTGGCATGCATTGAATCCATTTCGGATTTCATGGCTTCCTGCCATTTTCCTGAATCAATATCCAATATCGCTTCCTTATATATAGTTGGATCTATTTCCTCCAAGAGGATAACATCAAGGCTCACATCAGATGTTAAAAACAGTCTCTCAGTAGGCCTTGATATTCTATTCGACTTACGTAGAACCTGTGTTGTAGATCCTTCACCTAGTTGGATCTCTGGTTCCATCTCAGGTTCCTTAATGTTGGGATCAAACTCATCAAGTTTAATCTCTCTATAATTCCAACTTTCTCTCAAAAATTGCTTTTCAATGAAAAGTTACAAAGCGAACAACAAATACATTTCGTTGTTCGGAATCGTAGAATTGATATCCCATGGAATTATCAGGATATCCAACGAACCTGCATTTATACCCATTGGGTGCTAGTTTATCCCGCTGCGTAATTCTAACATATGAAGGACAACCCCAAATCTTTAAATGTTTAAGACTTGGATTTCTACCGAACCATATCTGATAGGGGGTCATAGAAACAGCTTTCGATGGAACTCTATTAAGTATGTAGGCAGTAGTTTGTAAAGCGTAACCCCAAAGGTAATAAGGAAGATCTGTATAGCTCATCATGGATTGCACCATATCCAATAAAGTACGATTTCTACGCTCAGACACTCCATTGTGTTGAGGTGTTCCTGGTGGGCTATATTGGGCGAGAATTCCATTCTCCCTTAAATAATTTCTGAATTCTTCACTCATGTATTCACCACCTCGATCTGATCTAAGGCACTTGATGAATTTACTGGTTTGTTTTTCTACTTCGTTTCGAAATATTTTGAACTTGTCAAATGTTTCCGACTTATGTTTCATCAGATAGACATATCCATATCTAGACTTGTCATCTGTGAAAGTCACAAAGTATATGGAACCATCATGAGCGGCATGATTTAATGGACCACACACATCGCTGTGTATTAGTTCCAGTAAATCTCCAGCACGGTGTCCAACACCTTGAAATGGGGCCTTTGTCATCTTTCCTTGGATACATGACTCACAAATCGGATAAAGATCTAAGGTAAGATTTTCAATCAAACAATCCTTTACCAATTTAGATAGACGTCTAACACCTATATGGCTCAATATCATATGCCATAATTCAGTATTATTTAGTTCAGACTTCCTACTTGTATTTTCTCTATATTAAAGACATCTCTACATGTTTCGAAAACATAATGACCATTTGATAAAGAAGATTCACATTTCAATAAATTTTCTTTATCATACAAACATAAAGTTTCATCCTTAATGTTTATTTTATATCCCTCTTTATCTAATATAGGGAGTGATATTATTTGTCTGATAAGTGAGGGAACATAATAACAGTCATGCAAATCTAATTTACATCCATTTGGGAGATCTAGAACAACAGTTCCTATGGCCTTGACATCCAATGTCTCGCCATTGCCAACTCTAAGTTGGATCTCCCATTTATTCAGCATTCGTTTAACCCTCGTTTCCTGCAGGGAATTGCAAATATGAGTGGGACTGCCAGTGTCTAACACCCATCCACTATTTGCATCTAAGGCTAATGAGATGTCAATAATTGGAAAAATACAAAGCGTACTTGAGGGTCCTATTTTAAGCTCTGGACAGTCCTTCTTCCAGTGTCCAGACTTCTTGCATTGTAGACATTGATCACGAGTTACTTTCGGTTTTGCCCCTTTGCGCTTCTTGGAGTTTTTCTTTGATATCTTCTTCTTCCCCATCTTAATTTTCTTTGACTTCCCAGAAGTCTTTGAAGATCCAGCTCCACCATGGAGATATAATGTGGGGTTGCCTTTCTTCAAATCTTACTTCGCCGTGCGTAGCATGTTATGAAGTTCTTCGTATGTGGCTTGCATCGAATGCATATGGAAATTCAATACAAAACCAGCATAAGAACCAGGCAAAAAAGACAGAATCAAATTACGGCCTAGCTTTTCATCAAACACAATGCCCTGTCGTTCAAGATATCGAATTTAGTCAATCATGTTCAAAATATGAGTGCTGACAGCTCCTCCCTCCTTGAGTTCAACATGGAACAGTTCCTTGGACCTTCGATAAAGTTCCATCTCTTGATTTACATCGAACAACTCCTTGAGTGTTCACATAGTGCTCCAAGCATCTGGTACTTCAATGTATTGTCTCAGTAAATTTGGAACAATCGATCCTAAGATGTAGAATTTCACATTTAGGTTATCATCCTTCCATCTATCAAAAGTTTCTCGCTCTTCTGAAGTGGAGTTAGGATCGATATCAACAGGCAGTGGATTGATAGTGACATAAGTCAACTTTTCATACTTCAAGACAAGGCGTATGTTTATTTCCCATTTGAAATAGTTCTCGGCTCCTTTTAGCTTATTGGAATCCAAAAGTTTCATCAATGGATTAGTGGCAGCCATCTACAAGATAACATCTTTGAGTAGTAGCAGAACATTTTTCATTTCAAAAGTGATAACACTAATTGATTATGAAATTTTAAATCTATTAGTGCCCTCTCACTACTTTACGTAATTCTGTAATCTCCCTTAATGGAAAAATAGAAATTTGACTATCAAATTTCATAGCGGGAAGTGGATCCCATGACATTTACTCCAGCCTCACACTAATGACGATATTGGCATTTGTAAACTCATTAGGTAGACCTTCAAGGGTAATCAATTCATGTGACTCCTGGTTTGGTCATGAACCGTTTCTTATCCTCACACTAATGACGATATTGGATTAAGACGTGTTTTAGGTGTATACTTGTCAATGTGCACTAATGAACTTCGTATGTACACCCTCAAACTAATGACTATATTGGGTGACTACGTTAACTCATCACGCTACATCTAATGTTTTACCGGAGCGACCTAAGTTCCTAGCACTTATACCCTCACACTAATAACGATATTGGATATAAGTAGTAAGAACTCATTCATCTCCGTATTGACAAGACAGACCATCCAATAATGCTCCAATATTATTAATACTATTACTTAAAAGTAATCACCTAATCACGGGAGATTTATGACAATCAAGTCATTAACTTAATTAGGTCAAAGTTTTAATTTAAAACATGCAATACATATCTAATATGTCTTATGCATAATTAAATTAAAATTGCTATGGCACAGATTCATAAACATGTGTTGTGTGGTTAAGCCTTTGTCTCTGATACCATTCTGTTGGAGCAGTTGTGGAACCCTTAGGGTCGGATCGGTGCCCCGGGCAGCGGAAATAGGTCTAACCCATGGATATCAATTATGGGTGTAATTTTAAATCATTTAATGAAATATTACATTCCATTACGAGTGTATAGGAAAAAACCGGGACTGAATCGGAGTCCGGAAACTCCCAAACGAAGCAAAACAAAATCGGAGCGTGCGTGAAGCACACGCGCTACGGTGCGTGCGTGCACTGTAGCACCCAGGTGCTGCTATTTTTTTTTTCATTTCCTTTTGCATTCAGCTCACATTCCAGTGAGCTGAATGGATTAGGGTCTTTGACCCTAATCTATTCCGGTCTTCCCTAAACACTTCAAAAACACCCAAAATTAATTTTTAATTTCAAAACCAACATAAACACATGTTATAGAATAAAAATCTAGTTTTTCAAAATATCAAATATTTTTCCAAAAACATAAATTTATTCTAAATACGCATTAGCGTAAATTTTGAATCCATTACACAAACCATTTTAGAATCCCAATTACGAAATGTCCCATGAACAATTCTAGTCCACCTAAAGGTGGTCAAATGAATCTAGAATGGTAGCCATAGCTCTAAACTTTAATCTAGAGTTCCAAACTCTAATTAATTATTCCATGTCCAACATGAACATCTTTGACCTAATTACAAGCATGTTGTGTTTAATACTTCTAAAGTATCCTAACACAATTGATTAGCCTTATTCAACATTAAGTTATGTGATCATGCATCTAATACATAAATAAACATAGCTTTGGAGAAGATCAAACATTACCTAGTAAGCTTGATGTAATATCCAATCTACTTCTCTTTGTTGAAATTGTTGAAGAACCTCAAAGGTGTGCAAGCTTGACTTCAAGATCCAATCTTGTTTCCAATGCTTCCAAGCTTCACTTCAAGATCCAATCTTGATTTTTCCTAGATGAAATGTTGTAGAGACCTCACAAACTTCTCTAAACACTTCTCTAACTTAGGCTAATCTCTCAAGAATTTGCTTATGCTTGTATTTGAACTTGTAATTAAAACCTTTCTAAAGCTTGCTATTTATAGCGAAACTTAGACAATTTTTAATTAATAAAAGTTGTAATCAACTTTTAAGTGGGCTTAATCTAATTTGTCCAAATATGTATAATCATGTGTGACTAATCTCCATTGTCTCCCACTTAAATTTAATCCAATTAATTCAAGCCAATGATTAGGAAATGGATTAGTTAAATGTTTGCCATCTTGATTTAATCCAATTAAATCAAGCCAAAAACCACCTATTATTACATACTTACAATTACCATAATATCCTCAAATGGTAGAGATAATTATGATTTTACAATTAAGCCCTTGTGTAATTATTGAATTAATCTAATTAATCCAATTAGGTCAAAGTAAATAATCAATGATATCCAATAACACTTGATTATCTTATTTGATAATAATAATATCGAATATTATATTTTATCAAAAATAATCTGCTACCCAAGTGCTCAACGAGTACACTTCATATTGGGACTCTCTAAGTTCAGACACGTTCGTCATATAAGCCTAGCTAATATGTACGCAATTTGGCCACCTCCGAATTCACGAAGAACACAAACGACCTTTCTGAACTATACAAGTCGAGGTCATCACATATGTTTAACAATCCCTCTGTCGTAGGCTATCCGAGTTGTGCTTGGGAAACATAGAATATACCGTCAAGTTTCCAAGACGCACATCTCATGTCGACATGTCCACGATTTCCATAACTGATGTGATCCACCCTAGGAGATCGAATTTGGCCAAAGATTTAAGAATCATGACTTTACTAACATTAAACCCCTTATGGTACACAAACGGGCCGACGAATCCTATCTTGCTTCGCACTTGCACACCCAACGAACATCTAGAGGCCAGACCATGAAAGGTTTCTAACATACATGGCATCTAAGTGTGGAGGATCTCACACAAAATCAATGATATCCTATAGTCAAAGGATTACATATGCTGCTCGACTCGAGGAGATTCCTATTGACGGTGGTGTGTACTTCCAACTATTTGGAATCACCTGTG
This sequence comes from Zanthoxylum bungeanum, assembly GCA_019454045.1. Classification (NCBI taxonomy): domain Eukaryota; kingdom Viridiplantae; phylum Streptophyta; class Magnoliopsida; order Sapindales; family Rutaceae; genus Zanthoxylum; species Zanthoxylum bungeanum. The sequence goes on from SKCR01024824.1 coordinate 78,959, forward strand.
AGTCATTAAGTATTCGCTTCAACGAATACCCACATGTCTATACGAGTTTCCAAAACTCATGGTACATCGCGTTAAACCATTGGAACTCAAATTCCAATATACGACATGTGCTAGTCTTCTAGATTATAGGAATTCGACCGTATTCCAAAACCAACGACTATGAATATTTACTATAAGAATAGTTTACACCTAGTGTCAAGACTATTCTAAGGTCGATGTCATTCTTAGCATATAGATACATCAATTTAATACGCGTAATGAAAATACCATTAATATGGTATGAAATGAAAAATATAGTTATTTTATTAATAAATAATAAAATCTATAATTCGGCTTGGCACTCCAAGCACCAACTCCATCAGGAACTATATAATTAATAAGATGAAAATACCCTTAGTCAACTTCCGTATAAGTTCAATAGGATGTCAAAATCATTTACAAAGTATTTGATACTTATTGGTTCTGTTGTTTTTTTATTGAAGAAAATTATCATATAATTTATAGTGGGAGCGATATTTGATATCGATTTCGGAAATTAGCGTTAAACAATAGATCTAAGATTGTTCATAGCTTACTACGATCAAGTTTTAAACTTGATTGAGCTTTCGTTATGAATCGTTCATAAAATGTGCAAATTATTTGCGCAGCAAAAGCAAAGTGAGCTTGTTAAAGGTTTGACCTTTATAGTATGGTAGTGAGAAAGGTTATACTCATTAATCTATTGTAGATTCTGAGAAAACTTGTCTCTAGTCGTACTAATTGAACAATTAAAGATCTGTTGGTTAATATTGATACTAAACTATATATTTTAGCTAAGAATACAAAGTGGTGTTCCTGAATGGTTTCTTCGAAGAAAAGATCCATTGTGATTTCTTTGTTTGAAGAGTTCATTCTAGAATGGCCCTAGAGTTCATATTCTGCTAAGATTACAGTTTGATATACTAGCTTATAGAGCCTATTTTAGACTCAGATAAGCTTTCCGGAAATCTGTGTTTTCTAATTTTGATACAGTCAGATTGTCTGATTTTATCAAAGCATAGAGAATACATATTTGATAGTAGGGTCAGTGGGAGCGTACAAATTTCATTCTAGTGTTATATATCCTAATGACATTATCATTATTAATGTAATAATGAAATGTTTGCGAGGTAAAAGGTTTACCTAAGTCTTCTTTTCTCCGTGATAGCAGTGAGAGTAGTCTCTGTTATATTTGATGTAAAGTTTTATATATGATATAAAACTAAGAGACTTGTAAGAAACTCACATTAGTCGTGCATTAAATATGATCTAATAAAGGACACAAGAAGACTATATGTATAATAGTTAGTATAACTGATTGACAGTTAGTGTGTCTCTAGTACATAGTATTTATCTTTCGTAAAGGATGATTCCTTTGTCGAAAGAGAAATTGATTAGAATGTCTAATCAATCTTATGCATTATAGGATGATGGCATAATGAATACTATTTTAATTTACGATTAAAGATATCAATTTAATTTTAATTGTTACGAGTTATTTTGATATGATGTTGTCCATATGATGTATCTTGAAACATGTTTTTTATTATCCTTGAGATATTAAGAACAAGTTTCTTATTCATGGAGAATATAATCTGCAACCATTAGGGTCAGATTAGTTTTGAGTCTAATTATGACATTAGATGATCTATGTCATATAAAGTCAGAAAAGATGTAGTGAGAGTGTCACTGTTGATTCTACTAAATTAGTAGAATTAGTTGTAACTTATGAAGTTGCATAGTGACCTTTTAGATTAGAAGTTTTGATATCAGTGTTGTGCTTACGGTTGTCTGCATAGTATTTGGATTTTATCCTTAAATATATAGACAACTTAGTAGCTATAGCATAATATTCACATCTGAGTCATATTGATGTAGAACTGGGGTTCTACAAAATATGAATGATTATGGTTAAGGAAAACGATTGGGTTTGTTGGACAGACTCAATATGTTATAGCGGACCTACTTCATGTTGCCTATCTCTTGAGTGCTAGGTGAGCTCTTGAGAGCCATGAGTATGTGATAGATATTGAGATGTGTATATGATACCGTGGATTGGCATTAGAGAAAGTGGGAGAAATTGTTAAGGTTGGTGCTCAAAGTGCCAATTCGGATCGTATTTATGTCCGATTCATGAATACGAATAATGTCTTTTTCCATAATATTACTTATTTAATGGTAGCACCTTTTGTCTTTTATATAGATATTCGATCTAATTACAATTAGATATCTAATTATGATTAGATTGAAACTAAATCTGATTTAGTGATACGTGTATATTAGACAAAGACCTTAGGATTTACAACGTAGTATACAGTTACAACGTAGTTTGTAATTGACATTGGGAAGCGTCATTATAAGTTGTATATCCTTAAATAAAGTTCTTGGTCAAGATTTACTAACACGGGTTGGTTAGTAAAATCCGCTGAGACCAGTACATGTCGTATATCGTGACTTGGTCCGATGATTTATCCCAATGAACCATGAGTCTCGAGAGACTCATATAGACATGTAGGTGTTTATTTGATAAATACTGAACGACTCATTGAATATTTCCTAATAGATGGTACACCAACGTCAATAGGAATCTTCTCGAGTTGAGCGAGCATAGTGGTCTTTCGATTTGAGATACCATAGTGGATATATGAGTTATCTTCCACACTTTAATGGCAGTCACGTCACCGATTTATTTAGATTAGACCTTCGCCTGTTCGTTGGGTATTGACTGATGCTCATGATATCCAGTGAGTATCAAGATAGAATCCGTCAGTCCTGTGTACAGGGCATAGGTATCCTAAACGTGTTTGCGATCTAGTAAATCCATGGTTGTGGTATAACTTTGGAATCAATTTCCGAGTGTTATTTAGAGATCGTAAATTTGAAAGTCGACTATATTATACCATAAGGATTTGACGTTCTTATCTATATCCCATGTATAATATGGATAACATGTGACAGATGGATTATACGTATGCAATGACATCGACTTGCATAGTTTAGCGAGATTATCTGTGGTCGTCATAATTCATGAGTGGATGGATTATGGACACGAAATTAGATTTTGTGACGGATAAACCTAAACTTAGAGAGTCCCACAATATGAAGTGTAGTCGTTGAGCACTTGGGCAACGCGTTATGAATAATATAGATTAGTCATAATACTTCACCGGATTAAATGAGTTAATTCGAATCGTTTAATCGGTTAAACGAAAATACATGCATTAGGAGCATTTCGGTCATTTGATAATTACTGTGTATTTGTATTTGATAAAAAATTATATTTGATACATATTAATTAATTGTCAAATGAGATTTCGACACATGCCATTAATATATGTATTTGTTATTTAATGTAAATAAAAATACATATATAATAATAATCGCATTAATTAATTATTTAGGTATTTAAATGTTAAATATCTAGAAAATTAAATTATTTCAATATTACATAAATGTTATGCAATATGTTTGATTATTATTGGTTACATGTTGCATGATTTTATGAAGCTTAAAGTTTACAAATCGGATTTGTCAACTTAAAAGCTTATTATTATTTAATTAGATTAAAAATAACCAAAATGCCCTTCACCCCCTCTCTCCTAAGTCGGTTTTGACCATTATTTAAAGTTGAAAAATTATGTTTTCTTCAACAATTCACCTCCATGGTCGAACACCTCCATAAAGAAAACTCCTAAAATTTTCTTGAAGAGTCAATGAAGAAAGTGAAGAAATTCAAGAAAAAGTTTAAGGAAATTACAAGATTTGGAGGTAATCTTCAACAATCTTAAACTTAGAAAGCTTGTTTCTTAATCTTTAATATCTATAATAGTTCTAGGGTTTCTTTCTTTCTTATATTTTGGGGCTTTTTGATTTGGAGGATGAATTTGGAGGCTAGATGCACGTGTGAAGTTAGATTGAATAATATTATTGTAATATTAGTTCAATTATGTCATTTGATGACTTGTTGCAATTCTACAATGTTATGACCACTCTTGTAACTCTTAGAATTGTTCTTGAGTTCATCATAGGTGGTGGCTTTGGTTGGTGTTAACGTTGATATGATTGGGTGGTCCGTTCGGTCAAAAACACGTTTTATGCCATTTTGCGGAAAAATATTTTCGTAAAAGTTTCCCGATATTTCTTAACTATTTATGTCGTTATTTGATATCGAATAACTATGTTTAGGTGAAATATGAATGAATTATTCATATTGGATATTGAATAATTTATTTGGTAATTTAAAAAGTTTTAAAATTACGATTTCACCCGAACCGCGAGCTTCCGCTGCGCCCGCCCCAAAACCCCAACATGTTTCACTAATGATATGAAATCACTAATGATAACATAGCTTATTAGAGAAGATTAAACTAATTACCTAGCAAGTTTGGATGAAAGATCTAATATTTTTCTCTTTGTTGAAAATTATAGAGAACTTTCAAAGCTTCTCTCACTAATCTTTAGGTTAACTTCTTACTTGTTTAATAAAATACTCAAGCTTGTCTTTTATAATCAATCTTTTAATTTTTAATTAATAAAAGTTTAATCAACTTTTAGGTGGGCTTAATCTAATTTGTCTAAATATACATGTTAGGTGTAATCTAATCAATTTTTGTCTAATCACTTGATTAATTCAATTAAATCAAGTTAAACAGACATATTATTTCATATTTTATAATTACCAAAATATCCTCAAATTGTAGAGATTTTTATGAAATTACAACAAAGCCCTTATGTGATTATAGATTTGGATTAATCTAATTAATCTCAATTGATCTAGTAAATAATTAATATTATCCAATAACACTTAATTATTTTTATTGATAATTATAATATCAAATATTATTTATTTTCAAATATGATTAGCTACCCGAGTGCTCAATGCGTACACTTCATATTGTGGGACACTTTAAGTTCAGACATGTTCGTCATATGAGCTAAACTTATATATACGTAATTCGACCACCTCCGAAATTTTGAAGAATACAAACAACATTTCTGAACTATACAAGTCGAGGTCATCACATATGTTTAACAATTCTTTCGGCGTATGCTATCCAAGTTGTGCTTAGGAAACATAAATTATACCATCAAGTTTCCAAGACGCACATCTCATATTGTCGACATGTCCTCGATTCTTTACAACTAATTAAAACACCATTTCTGATGTATATGCGATCAACCTTAGGTGATCGGCTTTGGCCAGAGTATTAAGAATCATGACTCTTTAACATGGTTACCAAACCCCCCTATAGTAAACATATAGACCGACGGATCCTACCGACAGATCCTATCTTGATACACACCAAATAACAAGTGCATCTATCCACACCCAACAAATATCTAGCAGTCAGACCATGAAAGGTTTCTAACATAAATGGCATCAAATTGTAAAGGATCAAACACAAAATCAATATTATCTTATAGTCAATGGATCACATATGACATTCGACTCAAATGGATTCTTATTGACGGTGGTGTGTACTTCCAATTATTAGGACATTTGTGAGTCATTTAGTATTCGTTCCAACGAATACCCACATGCCTATACGAGACCATTGTAACTCCAATTCCAATACACGACATGTGTCAATTTTCTAGGTTATAGGAATTCGATCGTATTCCAAAACCAACAATTAGGAATATATATACTTTAAGAATAGTTTATAATAGTAATATTATCTCAATGACGAACCATACCCAATGTCCAGTATTACCACATAATTATTCTAAGATCGGTGTCATTTTCAGCATATATATATATATATATATATATATATATATTAAAGAGCAATGATAGACATACATAAATTCTTACTAACAATTTCTACACCCCTCTCACTGTAGCTACAGTGATTACTAAGCTACATTGATGCTACAGTAATCACTGTAGCTATAGTGAGAGGGGTGTAGAAATTGTTAGTAAGAATTTATGTATGTGTAGCATTTTCCTATATTAAACCAATATGCACTAAGAGTTAATGACAAAATAATTACCATTATCAAAATTGAAATGAAAATGCGGTTATTTTATTAATAAATAATAAAATATAATGTATAATACATTATTCGGATTAACGCTTCAAACATCAACTCTAACAAATTATTCATGTTTCATGTACATCAGTACATAAAAGATTTCAAATCTCATAAGCTTATAGATGCAGGAATGGTTTTGAATTATCCTAAATTTTAAAGGATCTTATACGAGTTTTAAAATATAGCTTCTCAGAAATCTTACTTCATACAATGGCCAAAAATTTTATTTTTTGAACTACTATGATTAAATATCCTCAAGATATACAACTATCATTCGTGTTAACGAAATCAATTATCAGAAAGCGGTTCTGGGATTAAACAAGATAAATATATTATTGAAATATTTTCGAATGCAATACTTGGTTATACCATGTTAATGATATCATTTTATTCTAGTTATATAATGTCCAACAATATTTAACAAAAGTCTTAATAATTGCCAATCGGTAAAGTTTTTCAATATATTATTTTAAATCTCATTTGAATTTCCCTTTTTACTATCATTAGGGTTTGTGCCATGTATAGCAAAAACAGAGGACTTGTAAAAGATCTTGAGAAACTTTAATTTGGTAGCTTTTTTTTCTTTAACGTGTCATAAAATTCAGCGAGCGGAAGAGATGGATTGGCCATCACATAAGGAAGATTTTCTCACCGAAATGAAATTTCAATTTCTTCAAGCAAAAGATTTGAACCCAATTACAGTACCAATTCAAACATATAGTGATTACATTTTTACTAATTGCCATCAAATAATTTCATTGTAAGAATTAGATGAACTGAAATATTTTTCTCCATCAAAATTCTCAAAAACGAACTCTCTCACGCATTAAGTTATAAATTTGAGCTAGAAACTGGTATTGAACTACAGTAAAATGTTTAATTACTATCAGAAACAACAATTTAACTCAATTTTGTATTTGAAAACATGGAAACATATCCGTCGGAAAATGAATTTTTTTTCCTCTAGATACCTAAAACACAATTAATAATTCTTCAATGTTTGGTTTGTTCATCTTTTATTCCAAAGTTTTGATGCTTCATAAATAACTATATTTACACCCTTAACCAAGTAGGCCAAGTTGTTACTTTTACAGTGCTAGGGTTATCAAATTGTGCTACTATCACTTGTGTATATTTTTGCAGATTCAAACGCAATTGATTTACTTACTAAATCTACTTTATGTGATGTGATTTCAATTGCGAATTACTTTACGATTCCCCTATTTAGGGTTATGTTCGGCCCACACCATTATTCGAATTGCAAAATTAACCACTGACCCACTTTTAAAAACATCAAAGCAAATAACCAAAAATAACAAAAAGAAAAAATTACTCACATAAACCAAATTAGGAATCCAAATTAATAATAAAGGTAAGATTAGATTAAATTGGGTTTTTTAGGTCTCAAATTGGGTTTAAATTGGATCCTAAATTGGTTCTAGAATCTATTTCAAAAATAGGTTCTGGTTCCTACCACGCAAAACATCTAGACATTATGCCTAAGCATATTTTATTTCCTGACTCTAGAGCTGTGATGAAAAAAACATAAAATAAAATGATGATCTTACCCACACTCTCAAGTATTTTTATTTACAAATATATTATTTCTGCGAGTCGAATTGTAATCTCTCCAAATCATAATAGAGTGTTGTTATCATTAATCCTTTGAAAAAAATAATAATTAGTGTCCGCACCGACTAACAAAATTAGAAGAATAAAACGAGAGAGCAGTAGCATTAGCATTAGAGAAACGTGAAAAGGTCGATCTGGAGTTCAAACTTCAAAGCCAATTATTATTAAGCTGAATCTTGCCCTTACGCGTTTAGAAAATCTTAAAAAATTTCCATGCACTTAAAAGTATTTAAAGGAGACAAAACTGGAGACATCCACACCACCACAACAAGATCAACACCACATCAACGCACACAAAATTCCTACAAAACCCAGCAATGGGCCAGACATTTATTCTTTCCAGCTTCCTCTTGTTTCATCTCATTTTCTCTTGCAGCCACTGGGTTTTCACCGACGCAGCCGGTGGCCAGTGGCAACTCCTCCAAAAATCCATTGGTGTATCAGCCATGCACATGCAACTCCTCAACAACGACCGTGTCATCATGTTCGATCGAACTGACTTTGGCCCGTCAAACTTATCGTTACCTAATGGCAGATGCCGCAACAATCCTAGAGATCTTGCACTCAAGATCGACTGCACTGCTCATTCAGTTGAATACAACGTCGAAGCCAATACATTTCGCGCTCTTTTTGTGCAATCTAATCTTTGGTGCTCGTCAGGGGCTGTATTTCCTGACGGCCGTTTGTTCCAAACCGGTGGATTCAACGATGGAGAAAAAAAGATCAGAAGTTTCATGCCTTGTAACGATACCAGCTGTGATTGGAAAGAATTTGATGGGCTTGGAGCAAGAAGATGGTACGCTACTAATCATATTTTACCTGGCAGTAGACAAATTATAATTGGCGGGAGAAGGCAATTTAATTATGAATTTTATCCGAAAGATGGTGCTCCGAATGTGTACAGCTTGCCATTTTTGGTCCAAACAAATGATCCTAAAGTTGAGAACAATTTATACCCATTTGTTTTTCTCAATGTTGATGGATTTTTATTTATTTTTGCTAACAATCGAGCAATATTGTTCGATTATGTTAACAACAAGGTGATTAAAGAGTACCCGATTATACCTGGCGGTGATCCGAGGTCTTATCCAAGCACAGGCTCTGCAGTTCTACTTCCATTGAAGCTAAAAGCACCTGCTATTTCAGCTGAAGTTTTGATATGTGGTGGAGCCCCGAAGGGAGCTTATGAGAAAGCAGAAAGAGGTATTTTTGTTGAAGCTTTGAATACGTGCGCACGGATAAAGATTACCGACCCGAATCCAACTTGGGCTGTGGAGACTATGCCTCTGGCTAGAGTCATGGGTGACATGATATTGCTTCCGAATGGCAACGTGTTAATCATTAATGGTGTGCGTAGAGGAACAGCCGGGTGGGACTTCGGGCGGGATGCAGTTCTTAGCCCGGTTGTTTACAGACCTGATAATACATCTGGATCACGTTTTGAGTTGCAAAACCCATCTACAATACCACGAGTGTACCACTCTACCGCAGTGTTACTTCGTGATGGCCGAGTCCTTGTTGCTGGCAGCAATGCCCATGCTCACTATAACTTCACAGGCGTACTATTTCCTACAGAATTGAGGGTAGAAGCATTCCATCCTTATTATATGGACCCTCCATTTGCAAAATTGCAGCCAACAATTGTTTCACCGGCGTCTCAATTCAAGCTAAAATACAAACAAACGTTTACGGTACAATTCACGGCACCAGACATGGTTGCTCTAAAAGAATTGTCAGTAACAATGGTGGCGCCGTCGTTTAATACACATTCTTTCTCAATGAACCAGAGATTGTTGGTGCTTCCAAGTGACTCAGCGACAAAACTAGGGAGCTCGACTTACCAAATCGTTGTGACCGCACCTGCTTCAGCAAATCTTGCACCACCGGGATATTATCTTTTATTTGTGGTCCATCAAGATGTTCCAAGCAAGGGCATTTGGGTCCAGCTGCAGTAAATTGTTTTCTTCTTTTTATTTATTTTTTCCTTTCTTCTGATACTTTGAATTGAAAATAAAAGTCCTAAGCATTGTTGAAATTGTTTCATAATTGTATCTTCAAAGTTACAGATACATTTATTGTAGCAATGTAATGGCTTTAGGTAAATTTATCTGTCATTATTAATTCATTGTCATGAAATAGAAGGCTATATATATGCATCAATTTACAAATATAGCTAAGCGTGAGGCAGTCACACATAATAATTAATTTATATAATCAGTGAGCACAAAAAATAGAAAGAGAGAGATTATAAAGAAAAGCTTTTGAGATAGGAAACTTCCAAAAATCCTCATGTTCTGGCCACATGATCATATCTCATTTATCAGATGATTTTGTTTTTAATAATTTCTCCTTACTGATTAGTCATTTTGCTCCTTTTTGCATATGCTTTATTATCAGAGATCACTTTCAAAAAAGCAGCTGTTTTCCCTCTTATGCAAGTTTTCTTAAGACATTGGGATTAATATTCTTGTTTCCAATTTGCTGAACCAGCCAAGAAATTGATTTGCGTTGCAATTGCTGCATTGCATGTGTCATAATCATGTAAAAATTGGAATTAACGAACACTTGTAACCATGAACCTCAAATAAAAGAAAGAATCTCTCTCAAAGTCATTTTCTAATTTATTTTTTTGTTAGAACGTCACACTGAGTAGCCACCAAATAAATTTATTCTCTTTATCATACGATATGTGAAATTATAAAGTCGTACATCGTGTATAATGTTTCCGCTACAAGAAGTATATGAAATATGTACACTAAGAGCAGAACAAGAAAATTTTGATATAGGGGTCAAAATGTACTACAAAAGGATGTAAGAGTATTTACATTTTGACATTTTGATAATACCAATGTAATGGCTTTAGGTAAATTTATCTGTCATTATTAATTCATTGTCATGAAATAGAAGGCTATATATATGCATCAATTTACAAATATAGCTAAGCGTGAGGCTGTCACACATAATAATTAATTTATATAATCAGTGAGCACAAAAAATAGAAAGAGAGAGATTATAAAGAAAAGCTTTTGAGATAGGAAACTTCCAAAAGCAATTTTTATTGGCGGGTTTCGTTCGATGAGCAATTTGAGAAATCTATACATCGAACAAACCTCCTTCAATCAGTGAATTTATTTGGTTAGTAGGGAATCCAAAATAAACTTGGCAAGAAAACAAGAGAATCATATAGATTTATATGATTCGGCGGAGAGTGACTCAAACCTACGTCCACAGGAGAAATATGGATGTTTATATTACTCGTTTGTGGTCAAGACCGACCAAATTTACAAATCTCTCAGGGGGTTGGGTACCGACCAGCTCTCTCTCTCTCTCTCTATCACTAGTTTAGAAGCTCTTGTTGTTTTATAAGTTGTGAAATGCGAAAATTATTTTATATAAGCTTCCAAATGTTGGGGTGGTTGTGAGACCCCTAGAGTTGGATCGGTACCCCGCGCAGGGGAAATGAGTCTAACTCGTGGTAATTGAGCATGAGTGTATTTTTTTAATATTTTAATGGAATACTATATTTCATTACGAGTGTATAGGAAACAAATCGAGGATGAATTGAAGTCCGGAAAAACAAAACGGGAGAAAATCGAAACATGCACGCCTGGTGCGCTGCATGCAGCAGCACACTGAGTGTGCTGCGTTGCAACGCAGCAGACGCCGCTTCATATTTATTTATTATTTTTTTAAAAAAAAAAAACCTTAAACACTTTTAAAATCACCCTACAAATAATTTTAATTTAAAACCAATCTCAACACATGTTATACAACAAACATATATATATATATATATATATATATATATATATATATATATATATATATATATATATATATATATATTCTAAATATATATATGTATTTGTTTGAATCAAAACACAAACCAAAATAGAATCACACAATAAAATGACTTATGAACAATTCTAGATCACTCAAAGGTGGTCAAGTGATTCTAAAATGGTAACCATAACTCCAAGCTATCATCTAGAGTTCCAAACTCTAATTTTATGTTTATGTCCAATATAAACTTTTTGACCCAATCACAAGCATATTGTCTTTTTGCTTCCAAAGCATTCATACATAATTCTTTAGCCTAATTTCAACTTCAGACTATGTTATTATGTATCAAATACATGATACATCACTATATGTTTCGCTAATAAAAACTCACTAATGAAATCATAGTTTTAGAGAAGATCAAACTTACCTATTAAGCTTGATTCCAAGATCTAATCTTCTTCTCATTGTTGAAATATTGTGGAGAACTTTCAAAGCTAGCAAACTTGATCTCAAGATCCAATCTTGTGAACTCCTTATTGAAATATTGTAGAGAACTTCCAAAGCTTCTCTAAATGCTTCTTTTACTTAGGCTAATATCTCTAAATTTGCTTATTTTAGCTTTCACAAATTTAACCTTATCTTTCTCAAGCCTAATTAAAAACTTTCTCAAGCTTGCCTTATATAGTAAAGCTTATGCAATTTTTAACTAATAAAAGTCTCAATCAAATTTTAGGTGGGCTTAATCTAATTTGTCCAAATATATATAATTAGGTGTGACTAATCACCTTTATCTACCATGTTGATTCAATCCATTTAAATCTAAACAAAGTTTAACCAATTGATTAGTTCATTGTCTACTACTTTGATTTAATACAATTAAATCTAAACAAAATTTTACCAATTGATTAGTTCATTGTCTACCACTTTGATTTAATACAATTAAATTTAGATAAAATTTATCCAATTGATTAGTTTATCGTCTACCACTTTGATTTAGTCCAATTAAATCAAGCCAAATACATCTATTGTTATATATTTTATAATTACCAATTATCCTCCATTGGTAGAGATATTTATAAAATTACAACAAAACCATTGTGTGATTTTGGATTAATCCAATTGAGTCAAATTAAATAATTAATATTATTCAATAACACTTAATTATTTTAATTGATAATTATAATATCAAATATTATTTATTATCAAACATTATCGGCTACCCAAGTGCTCAATGAGTACACTTCATATTGTGGGACTCTCTAAATTCATACGCGTTCGTCATATAATCCTAGCTTATATGCACGCAATCTGGTCACCTCTAACGAAGAACACGAACGACCTTTTTGAACTATACAAGTCAAGGTCATTACATATGTTTAACAATCCTTCCGTTCGTAAGCTATTCGAGTTGTGTTTAAGAAACATATATTACACCATCAAATTTTCAAGACGCACATCTCATATTGTCGACATGTCCATGATTTTTGACAACTAATCAGAACACTATTTCTGATACATGTGATCCACCATAGGTGATCGACTTTTGCCAAAATCTTAAGAATCTTGACTTACTTACATAGATACCTAAACCCCTTATGGTACATATACGGGCCGACGGATCCTACTTTGATACGCACTTGATTAACGAGTGCATCGGTCCACACCCAACGATCATCTAACGGTCATACCACAAGTGTATCGGTCCACACCCAGTGAACATCTAGCGATCAGACCATAAAAGGTCTCTGACATATATGGCATCAAAGTATGGAGGATCACACACAAAATCAATGTTATCCTATAGTCGAAGGATTACATATGTTACTCGACTCGAGGAGATTCCTATTGACAGTGGTGTGTACTTTCAACTATTAAGAATCACATGTGAGTCATTCTGTATTCACTCCAACGAATACCCACATATCCATACGAGCTTCATTTGTTCATGGTACATCGGGTTAAACCATTGAAACTCCAATTCCAATATACGACATGTGCTAGTCTTTTAAGTTATAGAAATTCGACCGTATTCCAAAACAAAAGACTATGAATTTTTATTTTAAGAATAGTTTATAATAATAATATTATCTCTATGTTGGACCACCCAGTGTACAATATTACTACATGACTATTCTAAGGTCGATGTCATTCTCAGCATATTTATATATCAATCTAATATGCATAACGACCTTACTATTAACAAGGTTGAAATGAAAATATAGTTATTTTATTAACAAATAATAAAATATAATGTACAATACATTATTCAGATTAGCGCTCCAAGCACCAACTCCAACACCAAATTCATTGTTTAACCAACCCATGACGCCAGCTCATGCCACCCTTTCATCATCGTCCCATGCTTTTTTTTCCCCAACCACTCAATAAAAAATCGCTTTGACATCTAACTCAATTACCCCCTGTCAGTAGAAAACCATCATTCCAACATTTTGTCAACTTCTATACACTCTGCTAACATGACACCTTGCAGTTCCAATACTGCTCTATCTGGCAGAGCCTTTATCCAAGGAGAGTCGTTGACTTACTCCTGTCACATCAGCCTTCTAGAAGTTCAAACTTCCAAGTAGGGCATATGTCATATGCAAGTACAAAATATCATGATCTCAGCTCCGTTCCTCGGGTCAGTATATCGAGGCAAATGGTTCTCGGTCAAGCCATACCTTCTTCAATCAGGTTGATTCGGTAAGCGTGGGCCATCTCAGGTCGGCTTCAACAAACATTCAATTGCTGTAAAAAATGACATTTCTTCTACAGGTCAGTTCGGGGTACCTGCTCACTTCATTAATAATATGTTCTTCCTCGGAAAACTCCTCTACTTAATGGGCTTGGGTCCTCCTGTAGGCATTGTATTTTTGCATATTAGCCCAATGACGAGTCTCGTATGGAGGCACTATCTCTTTAGTTGTGAAAGCCGCGGGAAACGGACTTTGGAAGGGTAAAGTGGGAAAATGAAATTTTTGTTGGATTTTATCCAGTTGTTTAGCTTCGGTTGCTTGTTGGACTTCCGTTTCAAAGCTTATCTTAGGCCCAAAACCCCGTAAACCACTTACCAAACCCAAAACAAACCCAAAATACCCAAGCCAACCAATGAACCAAAACCCACGCCCAAATGAGCCTTATCCACGCCCATATTGTCTTTAATTAGGTAAATACACATTAAACACATGCTTAAATCTAGTCAAATCCATTCATAATTTGAAGAAATCTCATAGATCCCTTTCCTAATCACAATTCAATCACAATCATAAATTAGGAGATCTATTCCTTATGAGATACCAATTAGAATAAATGTCACCATCAATAGAAATCCTATTCCTATTCGAATAAGGAAAGCCTCTTCTCATTTTCCTATAAAAAAAAACCTTCACCACCATTCACAAGGGGACACACATACCTCAGAATCACGCCTAAGACACTCATTCAAGCTCCCCCTTGTGCGTCCAAAGCCTTCTCTAAAGCCCTGTTGTCGTGAATCCTAGATCCCCCTCCTTCACCATCTTTCATCTTCACGTCTAAACCCTTACAAACTGTCTCATTACCGCATCTTTAACCTACTACATTGCCCCTAAATCACGCCCAAACCAAGCCTAAAAGACTCACTGCACTGCACCAAACTACCGTACATTACAGCCCCTGACCTGGTCAGTTTTTCCACATCTGTAGCCCTTCAAACAGTCCAGAAAACACCTAAAAACTGCACCAAAAAACTGTACAAAGTCCCCCCTAAAACCCCTTAAAACCGCAAGCCAATTAGCCTTCAAAATCACCCAAAACAGTCCTCTAAACGACCAAAACAGTGACCTGAAACGCAGCGACCAAACAGCAGCGAAACGGACCAAAAACAGCAGCCTGAACATCAAAACAACGAGGAAAAACGTTGAGTTAACAAATCGGAAAAGCATCGAATCATTCACCTTTCCAACGGACGTGTACCCTTTCTTGAGACGAAAAAAGAGGTTAGACCTGAGGGCACCTTTTTATTTATCATCTTTCGTTTATTTTATTTAGTTTTGAAATATTATTGCATGAGAGTCATTTGAGGCATGATGTGATTTTGGGATGAGCGGGATATGTATTCCCTTTTTGTGGTATATCGGATGAAAATCCGGACGTAAATTCCGTAGCCGATTCCGAATGGACTATATTGTGGTCTGCACTCGGGATACAACGCCACGTACCACTTAAGAGACACATATTTCGTCTCATCCAAATTTGTGTTTGAGCATGTTATAGTTCGTAGGTTGTTTATTCATTGTTTAAAGCATGATTCAGTTTAACTTAGTTTATTATTTAATTCTCAAAGCATGATTATGTTATTTAGGCATGTTGTTTCTTTATTCTTTATGCATGATGTTTTGTTTAGTTCATAACTATGCTTAAATAGTTATTTGTTTATTTCGGTTTAATGGCTCTATATGCTCAATGTGTGATATTGCATGTTTGCCGTTTAATGACTTACTTTCAAGCATGCAAACTTAGATTAGGACTTATTTAGCGAATGCATATTAGATCTAAGTACCCTTGAGCATGATTATTGAATAGACTCGGTTGATTTATTGCACATTACAAGTGACATAAGTAAGGGACCATTCTGAACCCAACGGTTTGAGGTCTTCCCTTGCGAGGGGTGAGTGCGGCCTTAAATCTTTGTCCCGATTCACACCGAGTGGCGACTCCATGTTATTTCTTCGGTTTAGTTCCCCCGCGGACTATTCCATACTCCCAACTAGGCCACGAGCCTAGAACAGCGTCGTCAAGTTCTATGTCCTACAGTCTGGCGACTCCACTGGGGATAGAGAATTGGCCCTGAAATAATGTCTTGTAATGATTGTGATTTGTGCTTTAGTTAACCGTGTTTACCGTGGGTTGAAAGGGGCTTAATCAAAGACACTTTTAAGGCTAGGTAATGGTTTGATGTCTTCCTTCATTCACTACCTTTCTATAAGGAAAAACTGTGAAGGCACCTAGATAATCATGTACTAGTAGCCTACCGTGATGGACTAATTTGGAGGACTCGTTGTTTATTCCTGTCACCAAGCGATAAGAGCCTAAGAGGCTTGGGTACTTAAGAGAGCCTCGTTCCACCCTCCCTCTGGGGAATCTACAACGGGAAATCCATTTGACAGTCAATCACACACCATAACTCGTCGGCACGTACCTTAAGGTAGAACTAGTAGAAATTATTCCTTTATGTTTATGTTTAGGACCATCGTCATTTGGATTCAGTTAGACTTGTCGTCATGAGGTATGGGCTTGTTGGGCCATTTAAACTAGGACGAGCCCGTGCTTTATGGAAATTGGGCCAAAAGCTTCTAAAATGCCAATGGGCCATTTTGCATTTAGGCCTCTTATCATTTGAAGTCATTCAGCCATGTCATCGCAAAAGTGTAAACCTGTTGGGCCTTTTCAACTAGGACAAGTTTGCACCGCGCAATGGTGTGGTTAAATACTTTAAAATGATAATGGGCCGACCTATATATTCCATGCATCATATACATCTCATGCATGCATGCATCATGTTAACCCTTGTGTCTTAAAAGCCATCATAGATACCCGTTGGGTTAGGAAAAAGAGGTTAGAGCATTCATTGGGAAAATTAAATATATCAGTCAGTTCATTGCCAAGTTGACGTCAGTGTGCGAGCCTATCTTCAAACTGCTAAGGAAAGACCAGCCGGTGAAGTGGAATGAGCAATGTCATGAAGCATTCGACAGAATCAGAGAATATTTGGTGAAGCCTCCTGTTTTGAAACCTCTGAGGAAGGGTAGACCTTTGGTACTTTATTTGGCTATTGAACCCGAAGCACTGGGGGAAATGATGGTACAAGCAGACGAGACAGGAGTAGAGCATGTTGTCTACTATCTAAGTAAGAAGTTGCTTCCGTATGAAGCCTGCTATCAAGAAGTGGAGAAAATCTGTCTAGCGGTAGTGTGGGCATCTAGAAAATTGCGCCATTACTTCCAATCCTACAAGATCCAAGTTATAGCGAAGGAGAACCCTTTGAAGTATCTACATTCAGTACCTTCACTAGTCGGAAATTTGGGCAGATGGCTAGTATTGCTAACAGAATTCAATATCGAGTACCTCACTTCTAAGGTGATCAAAGGGCGAGCCACGACAGAGTTCTTGGCATTGCAACATGTTGAAGGGGATCAGTACAAGTTTGAGTTCCCCGACGAAGAAATCCAAGCCATAGCAGTCCAAGGATGGAAGATGTATTTTGACGGAGTAGTGAACTACAAAGGAGCTGGAATCGGAATTGTAATAGTCACCCCTGAGGGAGAAACTTTGCCTATGAAACATGTGCGTTCGGGTTGACTGCATTGATAGCCTTGAGTGCTACGAACGTGGAGGTTTACGGAGACTCAATGTTGGTGATCCGACAGATGCAAGGAGAATGAAAGTTAAAGGAAGAACGACTGAAGCCTTACTTGTTCTACCTCAGAAATCTAGCACAAGTTATCCTTGACTGTAAATTTCAGCACTTGCCGCGGGAAGAAAATCAGATGGCAGACGCCTTGGCGACATTAGCCGCAACCTGGGAGAATCCAGATAAATTGGTAATGAGACCACTTGTGTTGACGACGGCGAGTAAGCCTGTTTATGAGATAGAGCGGATATCGGAGATAGAGGTCAACGATGGAAAACCTTCGTATCATGATATTCAGAGGTATCTAGAGCATGGGGAACTCCCAGATGAAGCTAGCAGAAAGGACAGAATAGCCATTCAGAAGTTGGCTTCTCAGTATGTAAGTTTGAAAGGAGAACTCTACAAGAGGCGGACAAATGGTATTCAGCTGAAATGTTTGAGAAAAGAAGAAGCTCAGAAGATAATGGAAGAAGTGCATGCGGGTGTGTGTGGACCACACATTAACGGATTGAATTTGTCCCGCAATATTGTGAGGCAAGGTTTCAACTGGTCAACTATGGAAGCCGATTGCACGAAGTTAGTAAAACATTGTCATGATTGTCAAGCGCATGGGAATTTGAATCATTTGCCGCATACAGAATTGCATGGGTTGTCAGAGCCGTGGCCTTTCTCAGCATGGGGAATAGATATGATCGGGGAGATTCGACCGAATGCATCAAATGGGCATCGCTTCATAGTAGTAGCGGTAGATTACTTCTCGAAATGGATAGAAGCTGAATCATTCCGCAATGTGACAGCAAAGCAGATGGCAAAGTTTATAGCTCGAAATCTCATCTGTCGGAATGGTATGCCACACCATGTGGTCACAGACAATGGAGTCCAATTTCAGGGAGAGACGAAGGTGATGCTACAAAGATATGGAATAGGCTATCATAAGTCCACACCGTACAGGCCGCAGGCTAATGGGGCAGTCGAGGCAGCCAACAAGATGATAAAGATAATTTTGGCAAAGATGACTGAGAATTACAAGGACTGGGCCGACAAGCTACCGTATGCCCTGTAGGGGTACAGAACATCTATGAGAACGGCCATAGGAGCCACACCTTACTCCTTGGTCTATAGAATGGAAGCAGTATTGCCGGTGGAAGTTGAGATACAGTCCATGCGGGTATTAGCAAAAACAGAATTTCCTGAACATGAGTGGACCTCGCAAAGGTTTGAACAGTTGGCATTGATGGATGAGAAGAGGATGAAGTCCTTGCATCACATGCAGATATATCAGAAGAGGTTGGCTCGGGCATTCAATAAGAAAGTGCTTCCTACTAAGATCAAGAAAGGTGATTTAGTGCTTAAGAAGTCGAAGCCGTCGACGACAGATCCGAGAGGAAAGTTCAGACCGAACTGGGAAGGACCATACATTGTTTAGAAGGTAATGGGAAATGGAGTAGTGAGACTGTCAGACTTGGAAGGGAATGAGTTCACCGAGCCAATCAATGTTGACAGATTGAAGCTGTATTTTGCCTAAGGGACAGAAGACTGGATAGTCACCCGCAGAAGACCTAACCCGACGGGATGAGAAAACTCATGCATGCATGCATACATATAACCCATTATTGCATTCTTTTTTGTGTGTTTTGTGTTTTTGTTTTGTATTCACAGGTGTCGAAGACAGAAAAAGAGAAAACGGCAAAGACAAGCTAATCAGAAGCAACGAATGCACAGTATCGGATTCGGGTAGTAATCCTAGGGTTGAGGTCCACATCGGTGTTAAGATTAGGGTAGTAATCTGAGGGTTGAGGCCTATTTGAGTTTGAGTTTCGGGTATGGATCCCGGGGGCGAAGCCCACATTGTCAGCAGCAGAGAGGAAGAATTCCTTGGAGTGAGTGAGTGAAAAAAAAAAAAAAAGAGGGAGTGAGAGAGAAGTCTTTGATAATTAGATATATGTCCGGTGATGACATTGTGTGCTATAGGGAGAAACCTTAGAAATGATAAGAGCGGGAAGTGTTCTCCACCGGTATGCTGAATAGATTGATCTTGATTAGACTCATAAGCACTTGAATACGGGATCTCAATAGTGGAAGCCTGAGTGGTTGATGAGATGACTGGTTGAAAAAATGGTAGATCGGTGAATGACCGTTTTCCTGGATGTCCACCCTGGATTATGTACGCTATGATATATGATATGGTCAAGAAATAAAAGAAAAAGACTGTGATAAAAAGAAAAAGAAATAAAAAGAGGAAAACGGGCCGCCTATAATCGATAAGCATGAAGCTACCCATGGGTGAGTATTAGGACCACCATGAGGAGAAATGCTACCTTAAAGGGTAGGCGTGTCAAGAAAAAAAAAAGAAAAAAAAAAGAGTGAAAAGAATGAAAAGAAAGAGACAAGAGCAAATTGCAAGAGACCATATCATGTTGAGTATGCTGAAGTAATCACATAATGTGATTAAGACATCCAGGTTGGTTAGACCTACTGGTCCGATTCTCCGAGACGAAATCGTCAAATTGGCTTGCTTAGGGTATAAGCTGTGAAAGATCATTGGCTCACACACACACACTATGAGTCTAGTTCAAATCACCTATTCAGACGATCGGAGTTGAGCATATCGAGTACTTTGAAAATTCTTTGGTTTTGACACAAAACATTCGTTGAGGACGAAAATATATCTAGCTATCAAAGATTATCTCGTGAGAGGAAGGACAATATACTGAAAGGAATCATTAGCATCAAATCAGTTTCTGCCGGGTATGGCATTCTAGGGGCGAGGCCCACATCACATCAGATCAGTTCTGCCTGGAATGGCACTCCGAGAATGGAGATATAGTCCGGGAATGGACACGCCGAGAATGGCACGCCGGGAATGGCACTCCGAGAATGGAGATATAGTCTGGGAATGGACAGCTCGAGAATGAGCACGCCGACAATGGCACGCCGGAATGGTGCTCCGAGAATGGAGATATAGTCCGGGAATAGACACGCCGAGAATGGCACGCCGGGAATGGCACCCTGAGAATGGAGATATAGTCCGGGAATGGATAGCTCGAGAATGAGCACACCGAGAATGGCACGTCGGGAATGGCACGCCGAGAATGGAGATACGGTTCGGGAATGGACCACATCACATCAACGGTTCGGGAATGGACCACATCACATCAACGGTTCGGGAATGGACCACATCACATCAACGGTTCGGGAATGGACCACATCACATCAACGGTTCAGGAATGGACCACATCACATCAATGGTTCGGGAATGGACCACATCACATCAACGATTCGGGAATGGACCACATCACATCAACGATTTGGGAATGGACCACATCACATCAACGGTTCAGGAATGAACCAGGGGTCGAAGCAACTCACCATCATATCAACTCAACACAACAGGCGGACCATGTGGCAACTGGCGAGCCAGGTAAGTAAAAATGCATTGCACGTACTTTGATAGGAATTATCATTGTCACACACTGCACAAGTCCCATCAAAGTGGGGGCGACTGTAGGCATTGCATTTTTGCATATTATCCCAATGACGAGTCTCGTATGGAGGAACTATCTCTTTAGTTGTGAAAGCCGCGGGAAACAGACGTTGGAAGGGTAAAATGGGAAAATGAAATTTGTTTTGGATTTTATCCAGTTGTTTAGCTTCGGTTGCTTGTTGGACTTCCGTTTCAAAGCTTATCTTAGGCCCAAAACCCCATAAACCACTTACCAAACCCAAAACAAACCCAAAATACCCAAGCCAACCCATGAACCAAAACCCACGCCTAAAGGAGCCTTATTCACGCCCATATTGTCTTTAATTAGGTAAATACACATTAAACACATGGTTAAATCTAGTCAAATCCATTCATAATTAGAAGAAATCTCATAGATCCCTTTTCCTAATCACAATTCAATCACAATCCTAAATTAGGAGATCTATTCCTTATGAGATACCAATTAGAATAAATGTCACCATCAATAGAAATCCTATTCCTATTCGAATAAAGAAAGCCTCATCTCCTTTGCCTATAAAAATGACCCTTCAACACCATTCACAAGGGGACACACATACCTCAGAATCACGCCTAAGACACTCATTCAAGCTCCCCCTTGTGCGTCCAAAGCCTTCTCCAAAGCCTCATTGCCGTGAACCCTAGATCCCCATCCTTCACCATCTTTCATCTTCACGCCTAAACCCTTACAAACTGCCTCATTGCCGCATCTTTAACCAACTGTACTGCCCCTAAATCACGCCCAAACCAAGCCTAAGAAACTCACTGCATTGCACCAAACTGCCGCACATTACAGCCCCTGACCTGGTCAGTTTTGCCGCACCTTTAACCCTCCAAACAGTCCAGAAAATACCTAAAAACTGTACCAAAAAACTGCACAAAGTCCCCCCTAAAACCCCTTAAAACCGCAAGCCAATTAGCCTTCAAAATCACCCAAAACAGTCCCATAAACGACCAAAATAGTGACCTGAAACGCAGCGACCAAACAGCAGCGAAACAGATAAAAAATAGAAGCCCAAACATCAAAACAACGAGGAAAAACGTTGAGTTAACAAATCGAAAAAGCATCGGATCATTCACCTTTCCAACGGACGTGTAACGCTCTTTCTTGAGACGACAAAAGAGGTTAGACCTGAGGGCACCTTTTTATTTATCATCTTTTGTTTATTTTATTTAGTTTTGAAATATTATTACATGAGAGTCATTTGAGGCATGATGTGATTGTGGGATGAGCGGGATATATGTTCCCTTTTGTGGTATATCGGATGGAAACCCGGACGTAAATTCCGTAGCCGATTCCGAATGGACTATATTGCGGTCTGCACTCCGGATACATCGCCACGTACCACTTAAGAGACACATATTTCGTCTCATCCAAATTTGTGTTCGAGCATGTTATAGTTCGTAGGTTGTTTATTCATTGTTTAAAGCATGATTCAGTTTAGCTTAGTTTATTATTTAATTCTCAAAGCATGATTATGTTATTTAGGCATGTTGTTTCTTTATTCTTTATGCATGATGTTTTGTTTAGTTCATAACTATGCTTAAATAGTTATTTGTTTATTTCGGTTTATTGGCTCTATATGCTCAATGTGTGATATTGCATGTTTGTCGTTTAATGACTTACTTTCAAGCATGCAAACTTAGATTATGACTTATTTAGCGAATGCATATTAGATCTAAGTACCCTAGAGCATGATTATTGAATAGACTCGGTTGATTTATTGCACAAATTATATCATCACAAGTGACATAAGTAAGAGACCATTCCAAACCCAATGGTTTGAGGTCTTCCCTTGCGAAGGATGAGTGCGACCTTAAATCTTTGTCCCGGTTAACACCGGGTGGCGACTCCATGTTATTTCTCCGGTTTAGTTCCCCCGTGGACTATTCCGTACTCCCAACTAGGCCACGAGCCTAGAACAGCGTTGTCAAGTTCTGTGTCCTACACCTCCGTCTGATTTCAGTCTCACTGGGCCTTCATCATTCTCCTATGGCCGAGTGCAACCCCTTTCTAATCCTCTTCGATATTTGAACTTCCTTGGGGTGAAAAATCACCATCAATATGTGTCCCCTAGTTCTTGGTATCAACAAGTTAGCGAGTTGATGCCAGGAACTTTAAAAAGGATGGTGGTATACTGTAACGACCGGTAATCTCAACTACTGTTATATTATGAGATGAGTTTTACATGTTTCGACATATATACACTCATGAAATGACTTTGGGGACAATCGGTATATTCTTCGAGATTTCGATACATGATGGTATGATATTTCACTTCGGCCAGCCCATGATATTTAAGCCATACCTTTCTCATACGAACTCTAATTTTTATTAATTTTATATCGTTAGAAATCTAAGATCGAGACCTACAACTTCCGTGTTGAATATTTTTCCAAATTCAAATCAGAAATAGGTCAAAGAAGTAACTCAAAATTTGGATGAATAGTACATGATGACTATTCTAGTAAACTCTCAAAGTTTCTCAAAATTTCTAAATTCTTCTCCAACTTTACCAATTTCAATTAGCCCTTAGTATGAAAGGGGATACTATTCAAATATCTCCCAATTATGAAGAGAAGGAAGAAAACATGGAAGAATAATAAGAAGAAAGAAAGAATGAATGAATGATAAAGAAAGAAGAAGGAAATAAGAGGAAACAAATGTAAATCCCCAAATAACAAGCTAAGAAGAAGATTAACAACCATTGGAGACTTGAAGAGTGAAGGAAATCAAAGAAGTTGAGGTAAGGAAACTTGACCCAAGATTAAAGTTATGGTATTTTCATAAGATGATTCTATGTTAGTATAATTGGAATATTAGTGATTGCATTACGGTGGTTGATCAACTAAAAAATGGATGTTGTGAGATGATCTAATTTATTAATGCTAAGTATTGAGATAAGTTAAAGTTATGAGATTAAAGAACTAAAATGATGATGGAGTGTGGTTTTAACATGTTTGAATATTGAAATTAAGAATTGTTTATGAGTAGTTGTAGTATGAGGGTGTTGGAGATACTTTTAGGAAAGATAGATATTGGGAAACAACTGTTGGAATCCTAAAAAACTCGTTGGTTTCGCGACGCGCACCCCCGGCGTCGCTACGTGTGTTGAAGAATTTTCACAGATTCGATTCTTGAATGTGAGTGTCAATACACCAAAGGACTTATGTCACGACGTGGAAAACAGTGGAAGTTCACTTTCTCGTGTAAGATTCGGGATGCAGAGACAGAGGATGGCCACTGGTTTATCAGCATGTGTGAGTGTTGCGATGCCCAAGGTGCAGCGTTGCAACGCGTGAACAGAAATTCCTCAGAATCAATTTTAATTCATTCTAGTTTCACCCTAGCGCGTTAGAGGCTACCTTAAGGGTCTCATATCAGCTCACATACATACATTATATACGTGTGATACGCCTTGAAGTGATAGCAGGTACTTGAATAGATAAATTTAGCGTAATTCCATAATGTATTCCTCAGTCCATTTTTAAATCAAGATTATCAATTATAGATCATCGCAGGAATCACAATTTCCTTCGGAAAAATAAATAATGCCAGCGATATTCCAAATCGGTGAGTGGACACTCATTCCTTAAGTTGATTTTAATTATATTATTTTTAATATCAAACTTACTTTTCCTCAAGTAATACGTTAGCCGAGTTTATTTTCAGATATGTTTTGATAAAGGATGATTTGAGAAATGATTTAGAAAAATGATGATTTTATGATTTCGAGGCATAGGGGAAAAACCCACCTCAGTATGTAACTTGTCTCATATATGAATTTGACAGATTGAGATATCATGTGCACACGCAGTTCAGGACTAGGGATGACAGATACCCCTAGATCATAGATTCAGAATCTGGAGGGTAGCATAGATCTGCACCCCGGCTCTAGATTTATGACTTAGGGGACATAATACGTAATGCCCTAAGACCACCAGATATCAGGGCTATGAGGACGGCGATACGTAACGCCTTAATGTCATAGATTTTCACATCTGACTCTAGTTAGGCGTATGGGGGGACGGCGATATGTAACGCTCCCATGTGTCACATTTTTCAGCCGACACTCAAATACAGATTTTCAGAAAATAGGTTTTCAAAGACAGGTTTTCAGAAACAATATTTTCAAAGCTGTGACTTTCAGAAAAACTAGTCTAATGGAAGTTTTCCAAAGAAACAGTTTTATGAAAAGAGTTGTTTTCAGAAAGAAATGAAATTTCCAGAAATTTTTTTAGAAAAATAGATTTGAGAAAAGATTTCAGGAAGATTCAGTTTTTCCAGAAATATTTTCAATGAATATTTTTATAAGTAATTCAGTTTCCGTTTAAAACTGTCCACTCACTAGGTCGTTCAAATGATCTAACTCACCCAACTCCCAGTTTCTTTGTTTTACAGGTCACCCGGAGGACAAGCTTGAGAGGATGGATGCTGATGGAAATCACTAAGGTGTTCAGTCCACCAGGTCAAGTCAGAGATAGAGTTCAATCAAGTCAAGTAAAGTCTAGTTTCAAATATATATGTATAATAAAGTTGTGTTTAATTATTTTGTATAGAGTTATTAAGATAAATGAAGTTGAGTATTTAGTTGTGTGTATTGTTTTACATTCTATGTCATGGGTTTGGGCAATAGTCCTATACATGAGATTATGTTTGAGAAAAGAGTATATGTGTTGTTCATAGTTAGAAAGTCAGAGGCTCAGGGGGATAGTACATCATATTCCATGCTGGTAGCATCTCCCGGATTGGGGATGTTACATACACAAAATCGAAGACCGATCTCATGTCTTCGGGATAATATCCATATGGGCACCTAAAACTACTTCAACGTGATGTCTAGTGGCACCTTTCCAATACTTTGAATGTATTTGAAGAAAAAACTCCCCCCTCATGCTGATTCTTAAATCCATCAGATCCACACTTCACAACCTTTCTGAAAATCAACATTGGGCCCATATCCCTGAACGAGCTCATGGCACGGTTATCATATCCAACACTTTTTCTCAATCCCGACCGCTACTACGATACCATAAGACTATTATCCTATTATAGTGCTGACCTAAGTCAGCAATAGTTGGTTATTAGCCAAAAATCTGATTGGTTTCATCATCTTTGCTCTTCTCAGCAAGGCCATATGGGAGAAACTCCTACCCCATGCCTTCAAATCTGAAATTCCATTGGGAGTGTTCTGTTAAGTCCTTTAAAATAGAAAAATGAGTCATAAGGGAAAATTCCCTTCTCAGGCCATCACACAGCAATAGGGCCTCGGCGGGACGTAACCCAGCCCCGAGCCAATCTGACAAAGAGGTCTTGGGGAAAGACTCTGATCCCAAGCCATCTAAGTCACTTGGCCACAAGGTAATGATCTCTCATTGCGCCAACATACAGCAATAGGGACTCGACAAGCCGTAACCCAACCCCGAGCCAATCTAACAAAGAGGCATTGGGGGAAAGACTCTAACCTTAAGCTATCTAAGTCACTTGGTTGCAAGGGAGTGAACCCATCTTATGCCAATATATAGCAAAAAGGCTTCGGCATGACGTAACCTAGCCCCGAGGCCTACGTGTTGTAGTTACCTGGGGGCGCTAAAAGCCATACCGGCCCTCTCGCCGAACATGCTATGATTACCTCGAGATGCCAAACATCATGTATGTCTTCAATTATTTTCAATCCAAACGTGCTATGGTTACCTGGGGTGTCAAATGCCCCGCTGGCCCTCTCGTTGAACGTGTTATAGTTACCCCGAGGAGCCAAACGCCACGAAGGTCTTCAACTGTCTTCTCGGTTTCCCCTCAAAGGTGCAAGTCATTGGGTAATTACGTTCCACCCCAGGGATTTGATAATGACACCATGGATTAGAGTGCCACATGGTTCTCGCTTTTCCCATTGACCTTGCACCCCTTTGCCGTTTTCCAATCACGAGTATTTTTAAAAAATAAGAAGTAATATTTTTTATTTAAATAAACAACAAGCATGTAAAGGTGCAAGTAACTTATTTTAAAATGGAAAAACACTTCTTGTATTACATGGATCTACCGTCAATCTTACAACTCTTTACGAGACATTTTAAGAGAGGCTCTATTAAAAATACCTTCGCACCATCATCGTATTCATTGGCTTCTTTAGCCGAGTTCCATCTAACTGCTCCAAGTACTAGGTCCCGACCTGACGACCTTTACTAACAAAACTGCCTCGCCCTCATTGCCTCATCATCAACATACTCATTGAGGTAGTCATTCCTCACCAGGTCCTCGACTTGTTATGGCATATCCCTATAATTCTTCGTGCTATGCCCCCTTATATTATGGTGTGTGTAATATGCTGTAACATTCCTCTTGTCTATCGGGAATCACCTCGGGTCGGGCTTTGTTAGCAGGCATTTGTCTTGTATCTCCCGAGCTATCTGTGCCAAAGGACTGTTGAGGGTTGTGTAAGCCATGCCCCCCCCCCCCACAACATACGCAACTTGAATTTGGGGCCTCCTCCCGGGCACTGAGTTGCCCTGAGCCATTGGCCTAAGATCCCGTTGCCTCGGTTTTGGCCCTTCTTTACCCAAGCGGCTCCCCATCAGGCTATTTTCTCTTCTTTTTACAACAACACAAACCTCATTGTCTGCTCAAAAGCCATTGCGTAGTCTAAAAAATCTTGAATCCCGAGGTGGGACCATAGTCTCCCAACCCTTAAGGCTCATTTAAAACTCTCTATTGTAACATCCCACCCAAAGCCAATATGCTACCGGTAAGAGACAAGAAAACCCAACTCCATAAGCCTCTATTTCTACTAAAATTTCGGCATGACCTTTGCTAAAATAATGAAACCGGGATCCAAGTCCAGCACCTCGAGGTGTCCTGGTAAAAAGAATTCAAAAAAACAATCTTCTCAACTCATGCAAACAGCCCTCTGACCCGAAACATCTCAACTCATATGTAAATAGGCATCCGGACTGACATAAAATAAATCACTACAATAACTACGTGTTCAGCAAGATTAAACTACAAATGAGATACAAATAATTAAAACTAAGACTATGAGAGCCCAAACACACATATGAGAACCATTCAACGACTCAAGACCGACTTGGCTGCATCGGGGTAATCCGCTATCTGCAAGACGCCTCTAGAATCTTTTAGCACTGTAAGTCCAATGCAAACCTGCATTTCAATATACAATTTATACAAGGTACGTACTCATAACATACTACGATACTTCTCATCAAATAGAACCGGATATCACTGAACTTCCATATCAAAGAAAATATCTTAAGAAATCCAATCATTCTGAAAATTCTTTTTCTTGTCTGAAAATAAATTTCTTTATTTGAAACTTTTCTGGAAATCCTT
The DNA here is from genome assembly GCA_019454045.1 of Zanthoxylum bungeanum. Lineage (NCBI taxonomy): Eukaryota > Viridiplantae > Streptophyta > Magnoliopsida > Sapindales > Rutaceae > Zanthoxylum > Zanthoxylum bungeanum. The sequence continues at coordinate 107,666 of SKCR01024824.1, forward strand.
TTATGTCTGTAAAACTTTGAGAATCTCTTAAAAACTATTTCTCTTTAAAACTCGTTTATAAACCATCATTTTTTGTAAATCTGTCTCTGAAAATCCATTTCTAAAAATCTGTTTTCTGAAAAATCTGTATCTGAAAGATCTGTTCTGAAAACTATCTTTGAAACTGTTCTATGAAAACTTTTTTTGAAAAACTGGTCTCTGTCTCTGAAAAACCTAACGTATGGGGGTGTTACATATTGTCATCCCCCCATATGCCTAACTAGAGCCAGGAGTGAAAATCCATGACTTTGGGACGTTACGTATCGCTGTCCCCCAAAGCATGCCACTACTGTCCCTAAAACTGGTGGTCTTGGGGCGTTACGTGTCGTCGTCCCCCAATCCACTAAACTAGAACTGGGGGTGCGGATCTATGCTACCCTCCAAGTTTTGAAACTATGATCTAGGGGCATCTGTCATCCCTAGTCCTGAACTAGGATATGAGGGCGTTACGTATCGCCGTCCCCCCAGTTCTCTACATGTGCACATGTGTTGTCCGTCAATTCCATATCTGATCAAGTTACATACTGAGGTGGGTTTTTCTCCCATGCCTCGAAAATATAAAACTCATGTTTTGAAAACATTTCTTTTCTAAATCATTAATATCTGAAAAGAAAATGTAGTAAAGTTCTGGCCAACGCCCTATATGCTCAAAAGTAAGTCTGATGTCAAAACTTTTAAATAAAATCAGTTTGAGAAAAGAGGTCCACTCACTATAACTAGGATCCAGGGGCGTTACACATCGTCGTCCTTCTGGTCCCGGGTCTGTATCTGTCAATGAACACTGTGTCTCCATCTGGGTATGCAAAATGCATATGTATCATCATAACAACCATATGATCATGTAAGTCATGCAATGAAATGCAATGCAATGCAATGTCATTACCCATATACATAACAGCAAAGTCGACCACGCCCAATTACGAGTTGGTGATATCTCACTCATCTAATACATACAAATGGACTCGTACCCCATTTCAACAAACTGAACCATATGAAAAATGCTCAAACGTGTCATTAAACATAAACATATTTCAAAAACTGATTCCACACTCTGACCAAAACTAAACTGAGGTCTGGAAACTTAGTTAAAACTCTTTACAAAACTCTTACATCACTCGTACTGAAAACGTGTTCTACTAGAAGACATGCTTAACTATAAAAATGTAACGACAACTTGTGCTAAACTTTTCATGCTGAAACTAGCTTGCAATCTAGAAATCCGACACTATGAATACTTTCAGACAATCTATTTCTATACGTGCTATGTACGACTCTCAAGGTCTGTAACTCTTTAAACTATCTTTTCATGCTTTCTAAAGCTCCATAACTACTATTACTTATTTTTATGAGTCTTCAATATATACACATATTTAAACATGTAATCAACCCTTGTACCTTGTCTACTACGACGAGTTCATAGTGAGATACTTACCTGGTGTCCATGCTATCCCTTCTCTTTCCCCATCTGTAACACAAAATACGGACTATAAGGGTCGTTAGTCACGGAAAACTTACTGATAACATAAACTCCCAAATTATCCGAGAAAATCCCAATTAAATTTTTTTTCAATGATTTTAGTTTCATTTCATAATAGATTCAATACTCATATAACATTATTATACATGTTCTGTGTCAATCATATAGCTCAAATATGCAAATTACACATTTCCGACAAATCTTCCGAAAAGTTTCCCAAAATATTACTGAATGATCCTAACCCTCCAAACCTCTCTGAAATTACTCAAATACTATTGTTTCATCATAATTAAATCATATCTTTAATTACATTCATCAAAACACAAATGCGTGTGAAACCCGATTTTACCGGAAATTGGCTTTACTTATCGGATCGATCATATTCGCTCTGATTTCTCTCGGATTCTACCCTATACACATATTCAATATATTTATGCTCAAACAATTCAATTTATATCATTACGCTACTCTACGAAGCTACTGGAAACATCCGAATATTTAACGGAAAACTTGAAATTAGCGACTTTTTACCGAAAGCGCTTACCAAAATTTTGAGGCCATTTACGGACTCCGAACGATCCCACAAACGTGTTGGAATCGATGAAATTCTGATCGAATCTACTGTTCATTCGATGTTACTGTTCACAACCGCTTCTTCTCCTCGTTTTATGTGTAATCGAGCACGGATCAGAAAAATCGTCACTGCTATCTTGTAGTACTCTCTGAGAGCTTCGATTTGGCGGGTGGCTCGGGTTGTGAAAGGAAGCGATGAGCCGTGATCGGGAAACCCAAGCTCGTGCTTTTCTCCTCTATTTTCTCGCCGTTCCGGCCGCCTATAGGGGAATCTCCGGCCACCACGTGGCCGGCCTGCTCTGGACGATGCTGACGGTGCTAGCGCGCACCGCCGAGGGTGGTTGGCTGGCCGTGCACCGGCCACATCTCTCTTTCTGTGTCTTCTCCCTCCCTCTCACGTATCTCCTTTGTTTCTTCTTTTTTTTTAGGTAATAACAAACAGTAACTTATAATCATTTCTCCAGAAGTTACTAAATTAGCCCCACTAATAAGGGTATTTTCGGAAATCAGCTATTTTGAAGCACTTTTGATTTGATTTTCGAAAAGTATTCAACAAGAAAGTTGTTCATCTCGAAAAAATGAGTTCGATGGTTCAAGAATTAACTCAATCGTAGTTCGTTTACTATCTTTATAGCCCAAATAAGAAACTTTCTCCGTATAAAATAATATACATAAATTGCGTAAGCGGTTCTTTCATGTCACGCGATTTCCAATACATCAAATATCTATTTTAAGATATCATGAGCTATATTTCAACACTTAAACTCTTTTTCTCCAATATAGTCTCATTTGAGACCCGATCTGCAATACAAAATCCTTCCGGAAGAGTTTCAGAATTCCTGGATGTTACAATTCTCCCCTCCTTATAAAAATTTTGTCCTCAAAATTAATTCGGCCTTATACCTGCTGATCTGATTCACAATGCATACACGGAAACTCTCTAATCCATTTCTAGAAATTATCTAGTTTTATTCATCATTTTCATTCTTACTCATTGAGGCTAAAGACTAACTCTTTTCATATCTATAATCTTTAATTGTTCGCCAACGATAAACTATACTAACTTGGTTTTTAACCAGAGAACCTGAGTAACCAATAACTGCGAGGGCTTATCACACCCTTTCTAACTTTGAGCACAACTACGGTGCTACACCAAATTCTTAGTCTCAAAAATCTCAAACACATACCTTGGGTTCGCTAATAACCCTCTGGCCTTACAAGGGACTAATACTACTACTATATAACTACTCTGAATTCTCTAATCTCAATGGCCCACAAGGTTTCAACTCAAGGTAACTTATGCTATTACGAAAATAGCTAGTCTATACACATCAAAATAAGTCATCCACAGACTTCAATATACTCGGGCTAGGAGCCAAGCAGAAAATCATCTCAAGTCAAAGGAAACATTCGTATTATATACAAAGACCTACCTGGTCTATACAAAACAGAAAATAGTCTCTGACACTCGGATACCCTACAGTGCAGTCACTGAATCTAGACCATGCTACTAAATTTTAAACCACTCTCTGATCCATCTTTGTAACATCCCGTCCGAAGCCAATATGCTACCGGCAGGAGACAAGAAAACCCATCTCAATAAGCCTCTATTTCTACTAAAATTTCGGCATGACCTTTACTAAAAATCATGAAACTTGGATCCAAGTCCAGCACCTCGAGGTTTCCTAGTAAAAAGAATTCAAAAAAAAATAATCTTCTCAACTCATGCAAATAGGCCTCCGGCCCGACAAATCTCAACTCATATGTAAATAGGCCTCCGACCTAACATAAAACAAATCACTACGAATAACTACTTGCTCAACACGATTAAACTACAAATGAGATACAAATAATTAAAACTAAGGCTATGAGAGCCCAAACACACATCCGAGAACTATTCAATGACTCAAGACCGACTTGGCTGCATCGGGGTAATCCGCTGTCTGCAATACACCTCTAGAATCTTCTAGCACTGTAAGTCCAATGCGAACCTGCAAAACTAGTAAACAGTCGGGGTGTGAGCTATAAAGACAAGTAAGTAACTCACGTCTTATGTAAATTTATCAAGTATCAATATGAACTTAAATAGAATTCAGATATAAGTACACAAACTTATAAATTACATCCTTACCCGATGGCCGTTTACTTATGTTATACCTGGATAATTTACTCATTGTACTGAATGCAACATTGTAGCTATACTTTATATACTAACAACATCATATTTTCTCCTAACTGGAACTAACTTATTATCTACCAACCTACCCAAACCCATGGCAAAAGCCATCCCAAACCCGTGGTGGTTTAGTCAGCTTAAACTATGGCTGGTTACTTCATATGAACTACGTAAGCTAAAACATAAGCAGTAACTAACTATAAGCTGTAAAAATTTACTGGAACACTGAGCTAAAGCCCCAGACCTCCGTATAATATAAGATATTTACTCTTGATTTCATCCATTGAAATCCTCACAATTGTATTCTAAGTGTAATAAGCCTCCAACACTCAAATTTTACATTAATATCACATATCGACCCTGTATTTCAATATACAATTTATACAAGGTACGTACTCATAGCATACTACGATACTTCTCATCAAATAGAACCGGATATCACTGAACTTCCATATCAAAGAAAATATCTTAAGAAAGCCAATCATTCTGAAAATTCTTTTCTTGTCTGAAAATAAATTTCTTTATTTGAAACTTTTCTGGAAATTCTTTTCTGTCTGTAAAACTTTGAGAATCTCTTAAAAACTATTTCTCTTGAAAACTCGTTTATAAACCATCATTTTCTGTAAATCTGTCTTTGAAAATCCATTTCTGAAAATCTGTTTTCTGAAAAATCAGTATCTGAAAGATCTTTTCTGAAAAGTATCTTTGAAACTGATCTCTGAAAACTGTTTTTGAAAAACTGGTCTCTGTCTCTGAAAACTTGACGTATGGGGGAGTTACGTATCGTCGTCCCCACATACGCCTAACTAGAGCCAGGAGTGCAAATTCATGACTTTGTGGCGTTACGTATTGCCATCCCTCAAAGCACGCCACTACTATCCCTGAAACTGGTGGTCTTGGGGCGTTACGTATCGCCGTCACCAAGCCACTTAACTAGAACTGGGGGTGCAGATCTATGCTACCCTCCAAGTTCTGAAACTGGGATCTAGGGGCATCTTTCATCCCTAGTCCTGAACTAGGATCTGGGGGCATTACATATCATCGTCCCCCCAGTCCTCTACATGTGCACATGTGTTGTCCGTCAATTCCGTATATGATCAACTTACATAGTGAGGTGGGTTTTCCCCCATACCTCAAAACATAAAACTCATGTTTTGAAAACATTTCTTTTCTAAATCATTAATATCTGAAAAGCAATTGTAGTAAAATTCTGGCTAACGCCATATATGCTCAAAAGTAAGTCTGATGTCAAAACTGTTAAATAAAATCAATTTGAGAAAAGAGGTCCACTCACTATAACTAGGATCCATGAGTGTTACGCATCGCCGTCCCCCTAGTCCTGGGTCTGTATCTATCAATGAACATTGTGTCTCCCTCTAGGTATGTAAAATGCATATGTATCATCATAACAACCATATGACCATGTAAGTCATGCAATTAAATGCAATGCAATGCAATGTCATTACCCATATACATAACAGCAAAGTCAACCACACCAAATTATGAGTTGGTGACATCTCACTCATCTAATACATACAAAATGGACCCGTACCCCATTTCAACAAACCGAACCATATGAAAAATGCTCGCACGTGTCATTAAACATAAACACATTTCAAAAACTGATTCCACACTCTGACCAAAACTAAACTGAGGTATGGAAACTTAGTCAAAACTCTTTACAAAACTCTTACATCATTCGTACTGTTTCCGAAAATTTTACGGAAGGATCCTAACCCTCCAAACCTCTCTGAAATTACTCAAATACTATTATTTTATCATAATTAAGTCATATCCTTAATTACGTTCATCAAAGCACAAATGCGTGTGAAACCTGATTTTACCGGAAATTCGCTTTACTTATCGGATCGATCATATTCGCTCCGATTTCTCTCGAATTCTACCCTATACAAATATTCAATATACTTATACTCAAAGAATTTAATTTATATCATTACGCTACTCTACGAAGCTACATGAAACATCTGAATATTTAGAGAAAAACTTGAAATTAGCGACATTTTACTGAGAGCTCTTACCAAAATTTTGAGACCGTATACGGACTCCAAACGATCCCACGAACGTGCTGGAATCGACGGAATTCTTATCCGAGCTACTTTTCATTCAAAAATACTCTTCGCCGCCACTTTTTCTCCTCATTTTACGTGCAACCGCGCACAGATCGGAAAAATCGGCACTAACATCTTGTAGTAGTCTTCGAGAGCTTCGATTTGGCGAGTGGCTTGGGTCGTAAAACGAAGTGACGAGCCAGGATTAGGAAACCCAAGCTCGCGACTTTCTCCTCCATTTTCTCGCCATTTCGGCTGCCTATAGGGGAATCGCCGGCCACCACGTGGCCGACCTGCTCTGGACGATGCCGGCGGTGCCGACGCGCATCGCCGAGGGTGGTCGGCTGGCCGTACGCCGGCCACATCTCTCTTCTCCATCTCTCTCACGTATCTCATTTGTTTCTTCTTCTTTTTTTTAGGTAATAACAAACAGTAACTTATAATCATTTCTCCAGAAATTGCTAAATTACCCCAACTTAGAAGGGTATTTTTGGAAATCATCTATTTTGAAGCCCTTTTGATGTGATTTTCTAAACGTGTTCAACACGAAAGTTGTTCATCTCGGAAAAGAGAGTCTGATGGTTCAAGAATCAACTCAATCGGAGTTCTTTTAATTTCTTTATAGCCGAAATAAGAAAATTTCTCCGTATAAAATAATATACATAAATCCGTAAGCGGTTCTTTCATGTCACGCGATTTCCAATACATCAAATATCTATTTTAAAATATCCCGAGCTATATTTCAATACTTAAACTCTTTTTCTCCGATATAGTCTCATTTGAGACCCGATCTGCTATATAAAATCCTTCCGGAAGAGTTTCTGAATTCCTGGATGTTATACTAATGCTTCCGGGGACTCATATGCCCCAACCTCCAATACCAAGCTATGGTACCTGTCGATGAAATTCTTCAGTGGCTCATCATCACACTGCTTCATCGCCCTCAGCGACCCGACCGTCTTTCTAGACACGCATGCTCCTTTAAAATGGCGAAGAATGAATGTCTTAGTTGTGAAAAGCTACTTATACTTTCTATAGTCAAATTTATGAACCACAAGTTGGATGGTCCTCCTAGGGATCAATGGGAATACCTTGTAGACCACTTCCCCTACCAAGCCTTGGATTTCCATCAGTAAAATAAATTTTTCAACGTGGGACTTAGGGTTAGTATTACCCTTGTAGACGTCCATTGTAGGCATGGAGAACCTCCCCGAAAACCTCAATTGTAACACTTTCTCGGTGAAATAGGACGATGCCTCCATATCTTAGTCATCCCAAATATCTCATCGCGTGCTCTTCTCCAACTTCCTTTTATACTTTTGAAACCAGACTCTTATTTGGCTCTTTGTAATTATGTCAAAACAAATAAAACCAGTCATAAAAGCGGTGATAGCATTTGTCTATAGCAAGTCCAGTTAGGTACTCAATTATGCCAAATAAATAAAACATGCCATATAGGTGGTAACAAAGTTTGTCAATAATTAATCCAAATTTAAATTCAGTATTAATCATTAAATTATAATTTATATATTATAATATAAATATGATTAATCTATATTTTTATATTAAAATCTTCACCTTTTACCCCAGCAAAATGAAATTAGCTATTCATAATTTGAATAAAAACACACATAATTTTATTACTGAAAGAAAAATAAATTACAAGAAAGCTTTAAAAAAATAAAATATACAAGAGCTGGATCCATTCATAAATTTCAGAGAGAAAATGTGAAGGACTGAAGATTGAGGTGTTGAGCAACTAAATTTATAGATGTGCTTCAGCACCTCATTGTAAAAACATAATACATTATTCTAATGTAATTATGTAATGTAAATTGAGAGAAAATGACAATCCACTTTCGATGGATTGACATCTTGTTTTTATTTTTTTATTTTTATTTTTTTCTTCTTGTTTTTTCGTCTTTAATAATTACATATAACACACTTTGTATTTTTCATCCATTTCGGCTTGAAAACTTCGGAACCTGAAAATCTTGTAAAAATCAAAGTTGTAGATATTTGAATTTTATTTCATCTGGAACTGGAATCGTTTCAATCCGATATTAGAGAAAACAGTTATGACCAAAATACGAAAATTACGCAGGGTTGAAATTTCCAAATTTGTACACTGTTGGAACGCCCTTTTAAGTTTTTGGCCTCCAAAATCCATTATCACGTACATTTTTCTAGTTACGTATCCAAAGTATTATTTCACCTACATAAGAAATAAAAATCACAATAAAAATATATAAAACATAAATTTAATTATTATTTTAAAAATATGTTAAATTAAAGGGATTAATGAAACTACAAGTGTAAAATAATTAATTTTTCTTTTAATAAATGTGAACTTTTTAATATTCATCACACCCTCAACCAGCTTATTATTAGTCCTTAGTAATTTAAAAGAAAACTTCTTATCCAAGTTAATAATTATTTTCTTTCTTTCTAAATAATCAAATAAGTAAATTTCTCATGTATTTTTTTACCATTCTCAATACACACATAAAATAAAGTATCAATCAATTCATTGTGCCCACAATATTCACATGTCTTGTTGAAACGAGAGTAATATTTTTATCCTAAAGTTATATCAGAATTCACACCTCTTGGTAATGGTAATTTATTTACAAAAAAAAATTAAAATAATAATACATCCTCAATTCATGTAACAAGTTTTGGACCAGTGACTCCCAAACCAGTTGGATTTTAGGACACTAGGTGTTAAGACACCCCTCAGATCTCAGATATTAAAAAGAAAAAGTGTCTGATTTTCTTAAGCTTTTTCTTTAACCCATATAACGAGCTTTGGGCCGATGACTCCCAGACCAGTTGGTCTTCAGACACTAAGTGTTAAAACAACCATACGGACTTAATTGTTTGAGTTAGAGAGGCTACGAAATCGAACTTATTCAAATATTTTTTTTTAAAAACAAAATTCAAGCTCTACCGTTTTATGCGAATAATCACTGCTTACTGAGGCAAGATGTCCGGTTACTAAGTAAAAGCTTAATTATTATCATCATTTTTTTAAACTAACTCAAGCTCTATCGTTTTACGCGAACAATCACTGCTTGCTAAGGTAAGATGTTCGGTTACTAAGTAAAAACATGGTTAATTTTTTTGAATAAAAACACAAATTCCATTGCCTTTAGGTGCTACCTCTAACAAACTAGAGAACTGAATACTACAAAATTTGTACTTACAACCCATGATCATATGTTATCGTGTATGTTTATAAAACCTGTCAAATGAGTATATGGAGATCAAATTTAATCAATATTATGGAGAATTCATAAATTTAAATGATTCAAAAAAAAGTGAACAAAATAATTTGTTACGAACGTTGAGATGCGTCTCAGGAGCGAAAAATCATTACACTGCCATCTCTGAACAATAATTCCACTGGTTAGTCAAAAATTTATTGTTGGTTTTTGTGTAGTTTTTTTTACACACAAATAACAACAATGCAAAAACAACATAATAATTTTTTTCTTACATAAAACAACAACACAAAAATGAAAAGATTTTTTTTAAAATAAAAACACAATAATGAAACATAATAAATGAAAACTATCTAGTCAACTATCCCCTCCCCCCCAACCAAATTGAGACATTGTCCCCAATGTCTGAATAAGAAGAAGTAGAGTTTATAAGACATCACCTGGTTAGTGTGGAATTGGCAATTGAATCTACAATAATTTAAAAAAATTACAGATTAAGATCCAAGTCCACTCTACGCTTTTTGCCATGATCGTTATCAGACAAGTTCAATTTAGAAAGAATGGGGTCGATTTTTGGTTCATAAGCTAAGAGTTAGTCAATTAATTCATCAGGTTTTCTTGTAGTTAGGACGATATCTTTTACCGATTTTGAAATGAACCCAAGTCTTTTGGCATCCTCAAGAAATACTAAAAGAAAATTGAAAAATTGGTCAACATTAGGTAGTCCAATGGGGGTTTTTGGTGAATGTTCAAGTTCACCCATGATGCCATTGTGAATATTTCTTCCAGCGTGCCCAGCCCATCTGGTAAAGCAATAAAAACGTCAACATGATTAATCATTTCAGTAAGTCTTTCAAACATACATGAGATAATGTATTATTCTCCATTTGATTTTCCGATGAGATTTTTATCTGCCAAAGTTTTTGGAATGATCCCCAAAACTTGACTGTCACCTTCTTGCACATCCTTTGAAACACATTCCATCAATCAAAGATTGTCAGCGCCATATACTAAGTGCATGTTTCTTTCCGCCATACTCTACCCAATTTTTTTGCAACCTTAACAAATTCTTGTTTAGTTCCCGCGCTTTTTCCACAAAATACACAGATATTAGTGACTCGTCGTCTTGAGTTTTTCTCTATTTTTGTTCTCTCTATAATCTGGATATGTCGAAGAGAGAAATGGCGAACTGTATTTATGGATCCTAGAAAAGGATGAGTAATAAAAGCATTAGTACTTTTAAAATAACAATTGTCAGATGAATAGTAAAATAAATTATGAAAGTCAAAAAATTTAGATACTATCGGTAAAATTAAAGTAAATGGAATCAAAACAGCAAATTAAAGTAAAGAAAATCGAAGAAATAAATTGAAACAATATGTACTGGTAGTTGTGATTGTGGCTCACATCTTCCTCTGGTTTTACGTCCAGTAACAGCTTGAACGCTTTCTATAGGTAGGGGATATGCTTCCCATCCAATTTTCTTATAAATTGGCAAACAAAGTCTTTTAAAATCAAATTCCCGAGACTGTATTGTTGTCTTTCTTTTTGAAATTGTGTATGCAAATTGTGAATTTCTCGATGAACATGTCCACTATTATGCATCTCAAGAGTCAATGATATATCATCTAAATACTCCTTACTCAAGCCATCTCTAATGAACTGAATTTTTTCTTCGCGATTGTCAGACACAATTCCTAAAAAATGACAACGAGTGTTGCACATCCAATGTGCATATTTATAACAAACACCTAATTGTTTAGCTCTTCATTTCTTAGCATAGGTGTTTTTCCTTAAACTAGGCATGTATGAAATGAAAGAGTCAGATGACTCACCTGCCAAGCGAACGTTTACTTCAATTACCCAATGACTATCACTAGGAATACCATGGATCATAAGAAGCCTCATTCTTTCGGTTCGTGCTTTGTAAATTTTCATCAGAGCATTTTGAGGGAGAAAAGGAAAATGATTGTGGGGTTTTACGAGAGTTTCTTTCATGCCTTGATTGTATGGTATCAGTAATTTTAGGAAACTGAAAGAACTGACTTAGAGTCAGGGAGTACCGTGATCCGCTGTTTAACCGGGGTGCAAGATTCTGACAAAAGGGAAAAAGATAAAAACTGTTACAAAACTCAAGAAAAATGGAAATTAGACAAATACAAAAGAAAAAAAAAATACATCAATCACAGTACACTGGGTTTGAAAGGAAAAGAGATTCTTGAAAATTTGAACACTCTAAAAATGATTTCAGACGTTGTCCATTCACTTTAAATACATCACCATCTCTATGATTCTCAATGTCAATAGCCCTATATTGATAAACGTGTTTCACAATAAATGGGCCACTCCATTTGGATTTCAATTTTCAAAGAAATAAATGAATATGAGAATTATAAATCAAAACTTTTTTACCAATTTTAAATATTTTTGTGAAATTCAACTATCTTGAAATGCCTTAGTTTTAGCTTTAAGAATTTTTGCATTCTCATATGAATCATTCCTTAACTCTTCAAGTTCATTTAATTACAGTTTACTTTCATGGATGGCATTTTCAAGGTTCAAATTGAATGTTTTAATAGCCTAATATGCCTTATACTCAAGTTCTACATGCAAATGACAAGGTTTTCTATAAACTATACAATATGGAGACATTCCCAAAGATTTTTAAAAGCTGTTCGATATGCCCAAAGTGCATCAGTTAGTCGAAGAGGCCAATCTTTGCGATGGTTTACCGTTTCTTCCAAAAATTTTTTGATTTTCCTATTTGCTAGTTCAACTTGACCATTTGTCTGAGGGTGATAGGAGGTGGAAACTTTATGTGTAACTTCATACTTTTTCATTAAGGACTCAAAAGGCCTGTTACAAAAGTGTTTACCGTCATCACTTATAATGGCCCGATGGATTCCAAATCGACTTAAAATATTTTCTTTTAAAAATTTAATCACAATTTTGTGATCATTGTTTCGACAAGGAATCGCCTCAATACAATTTGAGACATAATCGACTGCAACTAAAATATATAAAAATCCAAATGACGGTGGAAATGGACCCATGAAATCTATTCCCCAATAATCAAATATTTCAATGACAATGATGGGATTTAAAGGCATCGTGTTTCTTTTTGCAATGGATCCCAACTTTTGATAATTTTCACAATTTTTACAAAAAGCATGCGTATCATTAAAAATGGTGAGCCAATAAAATCCACACTACAAGATTTTTACAGCGGTTTATGAATGACAAAACTGAATAACACCACTTATCTAATTGTCTGGTATGCATTGTCGGAAAATTTGATCAGGGCAATAATTGAACAGATATGGATCGTCCCAGTAGAATCTTTTGACTTCGGTCAAAAATTTCTTCTTGTCTTGATGGCTTCAATCTGGAGGTATTTCTCATATTGCAAGAAAATTGACAATATTAGCATACCAAGGCATTGTATTTCCAGAAAATAAAAAAATCATCAGGAAAATAGTCATCGATAGGAGTTGTGTCAATTGATGACTCATTTGTGAGTCTCGATAAATGATCTCCAACCACATTCCCTGCTCATTTCTTGTCCTTGATTGTGAGATTGAATTCTTGAAGCAGCAAAATCCACCGTAGTAATCTTAACTTTGTATCTGGTTTAGGCATCAAATATCTAACAGCAGCATGGTCAGAATAAACAATGGTTGATGAACCAATTAAAAATAATCGAAATTTATCCAATGTAAATATTACAGTAAGTAGTTCTTTTTTTGTGGTAGTGTAATTCATTTATGCGCTGTTTAAAGTTCTACTTGTGTAATAAATTACATACGGCTTACCTTCCTTTCTTTGTCTTAATACAACGCCAACTAAATAATCATTGGCATCACACATTAGTTCAAAAGGCAAAGACCAATCAGGAGATTGCATGATAACAACAGAAGTTAAGAGACTGATAATCTTTCAAATGATTTTTGACATTCTTCTGTCCATTCAAATATTGCATCTTTTAATAAGAGGTTACACAAAGGTCTGGATATGGTACTAAAATTTTTAATGAACCTTCTATAAAATCCTACATGTCATAAGAAATAACGGATTTCCTTGACTGATTTTGGGGTGGCAATTTAGAGATTACCTTTATTTTTGCCTTGTCAACCTCAATACATTTAAATGACACAACGTGACCGAAGATAATTCTGGAATTAGTCATGAAATGGTATTTTTCCCAGTTTAACACAAATCCATTTTCTTCACATTTTTTCAAAATATTTTCCAAATTATTTAAGCAATTATCAAATGAGTTCCCAAAAATAGTTATATCATCCATAAATACCTCTAAATAGTGTTCAACCATGTCACTAAATATGCTTAACATGCATCGTTGGAATGTTTCCGGTGCATTACAAAGTCCAAAAGACATTTTCCTAAATGAAAATGTTTCAAAGGGACATGTGAATGTGGTCTTTTCCTAGTCTTCTAATGCAATGGGAATTTGATAATAACCCGAGTAACCATCAAGAAAACAATAGTGGGGATGTCCTGCTACTCTTTCTAAAATTTTGTCAAGAAATGGTAAAGGAAAATAATCTTTTCTAGAGGCGTCATTTAATTTTCTATAACAATGCACATATGGCAACTAGATGAGATTCGGGTTGTAATTGATTCTCCTTTATCATTTTTTACGACAATTATTCCAAAAGTTTTAGGTACAACTTGTGTGGGACTTACCCACTTACTATTAGAGATATGGTAGATAATGCATACATCAAAAAGTTTAATGACTTTTGTTTTTACCACTTCTTTCATGTGGGGGTTCAATCTTCTTTGGGATTGATGATATATCTTAGCATTATCTTCTAAATGTATTATATGTATGCAAATCAAAGGATTAATGCCTTTTATGTATTTTAAAGTCCATCTAATTGCCAGTTTATGTTATTACAACACATTTAACAACTTACCTTCTTGATTGCTTATGAGGGAATAAGAAATTACCACAGAGTAAGTTTGTTCATCTCCAAGAAATACATACTTCAATCCTTCTGGCAAAGTCTTTAATTCCAATTTGGGTGCCTCCTTATGTTTCTCTTCTTCCAGTGTTCCTAGTTCCTCCAAATTCGGTTTCTCCCCATCGTCTTCCAGTACCTGTGTAGAATCAAGTAAAAATCATTAGAAGTATCCAAATTTAAGTACGTACTTGATTCAAGAAAATTAGCAGTAAAAATTTCCATGGGATTAGATAAACACCCTTAAATATGCTCCTCTAAAATTGGTTCAATTAGTTTTATGCTCTCATTTTCATTATCCTCATCATATGGTTTTTTGCACATGTTAAAAACATTAAGCTCCAACGTCATAGTGCCAAAAGATAAATTCATGATTTCATTCCTGTAATTAATTAAAATGTTAGTTGTTGCTAAAAATGGACAACCAAGTATTATTGGAATTGGCTTATAACTGTCTGCTACAGGTTGTGTTTCCAATATAATAAAATCCACAGGATATATGAATTTATCGACTTGTAATAACACGTCTTCAACAGTTTCTTTCGGTACCTTGGCTGATCTATCGACAAGTAAAAAATTAGTTGAGGTTGGTTTTAACTCGCCAATATTAAGTTGTTGGTAGATCGAAAATGGAAGCCAATTGACACTGGCTCCAAGGTCAAGCAAAGCATGTTCAATTTTTTGATTTCCAATAATACAAGAAATAGTTGGAAAACCAGGGTCCTTGTATTTTAATGCATTATTGGTTGAGAAAATATAACTTATCTATTCATCTAGAAAAGCTTTTTCTCTTACCCTATGTTTTCTTTTAACGGTGCACAAGTCTTCCAGAAATTTGGCATAAGATGGTATCTGTTGGATGACATCTAACAAAAGAATATTGACATGTTTGAATATTTCATATATCTCTGGGGAATGGTTTAATTTCTTTATTTTTAATGCTTGAGGAAATAGAGGTGCAAGAGAAAAATTATTATCATCAATGATAGGTAATGGTTCATCAACCCCTACCTTACCCTTTGAATCTGATTTATTTTCAACTTCGCGAGGTTCAAGAATAGGTCTTTGGATGAGATTACCACTGCGAAGAGTAATAACAGATTCAACTTGGTCTATGTGCTGACTACAGGAACTATCCTCGATGGGGTTTTGATCACTCTGAGGGTTTGGCTGTGGTTGTGCAAGAAAATTTCCTTTCTCATTAATGGTCAGTGCATATGTGATTTTGGATAAATTATATTTCAGATCAATCAATATTTGAACATTTTGGTTATTGATGGCTTCTTATTTTTCAATGAATGCATGCAATGAATGCAAGGTATCCTCAAGGTTTTTCCTAGGTGGTGGGACATATGGTACATAACTCTGGGAATTTTAGAAATTCTGATGTACCTGTGGAGGTTGTTGCAACGGTTGTGCTTGTTTATCATTCCTCCAATTAAAGTTTGGTTGATTTCTCAAACCATAATTGTGGATTTGGGAGCATGGGTTTGGATTTGATCTCTTGAAAGTGTTTATACAACTGACTTGGTCGTGGAGACATTCTTACGGGGCTGATAAGGTTAGGCAAACTTGTGTGATATGTTCATTTGAATTACAGACTTGACATGTGACTTCTTGAATTGACTTGACATGCTCACTCTTTCTCATTTCTAATGCCTCGACTTTTTTTAGTTAAAGATGCATATTTAGCAGAAAGGTCATGGTCTTCCCTAAGGTTAAACATACCTATACCTGATGACTATAGTTTTACAGACGACTCATAAGTGCCAACTATGTCCCATTGTTGTGCATTCTCTCCTATGTGTTCTAAGTAATCTAGTGCATCTTCGGGATTTTTGTCCCTAAATTCATCATTACACATCATTTCCACTACTTGTCTACCTTGGGGTGTTAAACCCTCATAGAAGCAAGCAACCAGCCTCCATGTTTCAAACCCTTGATGTGGACAAATATTCAACATCTCCTTAAATATCTCCTAACATTGGTAAAGTGTTTCCCCCGACTCTTGTGTGAAAGTTGTGATTCTCCTCTTAAATGAGTTTTTCCTGTGAGGGGGAAAGATTTTTTCAGAAGCTGTTCTTGCAAATCATCTCATGTTCTTATGGATCCTGACCTAAGGTTTTGCAGCCAAATTTTAGCTTTATTCTTTAAAGAAAAGGGAAAAAACTTTAATCGAATTATATTCATGGTGCAATTTTGGTATGTGCAAGTGTTATATACCTCTTCAAATTCATTTAAGTGCTAATAAGGATTTTCTGATTCTAGACCGTGGAATGTGGGTAAAAATTGGATGATACCAGGTTTAAAATTGAAATGTGCTGCATCTGGGGGAAAAATGATACAAGATGGTGATCTTGTCCTAGTAGGATTCATGAATTATCTCAGTGTCCTAAGATGATTAAGATCGCCATGCTGAAACTCGTTTTCCTCTTGATAAACTGGATTTTCAACTCGGGTAGGTGGATTTCCATTTTGGTTCTCGACTATTTTGACTGATGATGAATGTGATGGAGACTCTCTATTTAATTTTCTGCTAGATGATAGAGACCAATGTCTCATGCAACTTAAGTGCAGAATATATGCCAAAATTTTAATATGAAAATGCGATACTTATAAGAATAAATAAATAAGTAAATGACAAAAAAAAAAATACAAACGTAGTGATTAAAAAATGATATGTAGAAAATATATATAAAAAAATAAATGAAATACAAAAAAAAAATAACTTACAAAAAAATAAAAATAAAATAAAAAGAAAGAAAAATTATTATTCTATCTACTAAATTATATTCACCGGCAACGACGCCAAAAACTTGACACACTTAAATATTGGTTCTTTACTCCTAAGTATAAGAGTTTCGAAGTAATTAAATAACCCGGTAAGTCCGGGGTCGATCCACAAGGAATAAATTTAGTAAAATAAAATAACAATTCGAATAAAAATAAAAAGGTTTGATTTGTTTGAAGTGATTGAAAATTTTAAATTAGACTACAATAATAAAATAAAATGATGGGGTTAGGGGATCCACTTTAGTATTTCAAATTTAGAAATATTAGTTTTTATAATATATAAATTGTTATTATTACCCAGTTAATTTATTTCATGAATTAATTATGCCAAAATAAATAAAATCAGTCATAAAGGTGGTGATAGCGTTTCTCTATAACAAGTCTGGTTAGGTACTCAATTATGCCAAATAAAACCAGCCATGTGTGCGGTAACAAAGTTTGTCAATAATTAATCTAGATTTAAATTAAGTATCAATCATTAAATTACAATTTGTATATTATAATATAAACAAGATTAATCTATATTTTTGTATTAAAAGCTCCACCCTTTACCCCAGCAAAATGAAATTAACTACTCATAATTTGAATAAAAACACACATAATTTTATTACTAAAATAAAAAGAAATTAAAACAAAGCTTTAGAAAAATAAAACACACAACAGCTGGATCCATTCATAAATTTTTAGAGAGAAAACATAAAGAAAGAAGACTGAAGATTAAGGTGCTGAGCACCTCAATTTATAGAGGTGCTTCAGCATCTCATTGCAAAAAACATAATGCATTATTCTAATGCAATTATGTAATCCAAATGGAGAGAATATTTCAGTCCACTTTCGGTGGATTGACATCTTTTATTTTTATTTTTATTTTATTTTTTTTTTGTCTTTAATAATTACATATAAGACACTCTGGATTTTTCATCAATTTCGGCCTTGAAAACTTCAGAACTAGAAACACTTGTAAACATCAAAATTTTATATATTTGAATTTTCTTTCATCTGGACCTGGAATCGTCTCAATCCGATATCGGAGTAAACAGTTATGGCCAAAATACGAAAATTACGCAGGGTTGTAATTTCCGAATTTGTACACTGTTGGAACGCCCTTTTAAGTTTTTTGCCTCCAAAATTCAATTGTCACATCCATTTTTCTAGTTATGCATTCAAGTATTATTTCACCTACATAAAAAATAAAAATCACAATAAAAATATATAAAAGATAAATTTAATTATTATTTTATAAATATGCTAAATTAAAGGGATTAATGAAATTACAAATGTAAAATAATTAATTTTTCTATTAATAAATGTGTATTTTTTAGTGTTCATCACTTTGTGTTCTTCTGCCCTCGATTGAGGGCTTCACCATACTTGCTTCTCCAGGCATAAGGCTTCCTCTTACTCGTTTCTATAGGCATGGTATCTCCTACTGTTGGGAGCTCTACGCCCTCGCTTCAGATATTGCCCTAATTTGCTTTCCCCAAAACAAGGGCTATTGCGGGACGATTCTGAGGTTTGCCTATCATTTTCTTCCTCCCACGACTCTTCCGCAGGTGTCGAATTAGCCACAACCAATGACCTTACTTTACGAGCATTTCTCCTCCCGGTTTCTCGATTCTCTTCCACACCGGCTACCCACTTTGAATTGGCAATCTCTTTCCTCTTATTGGGACCTGCTTGGGCTTGGTGTCCTGACTCATTCTCCAACTTCTCAATCTTCTCCATCATGGCTTTCATAAAGATTTGTGTCACTTCTCTTTCCTTTCGCACATTCTTCCTTTCCAAACGCGGGTTTTCCTCAATCTTCACCATCCACTCCGCCGTCGAAGACTCCAAATCTATATGGTTTTTGTCTCATGTCATCATATTAGTGTGTTTGCTCCTTTTCATTCTCCCTCCCCACAGATGACGCCAACTGTTGATGGCTTTTTTCGTTCCAATAGTAATTTGGGAAATCTACCCCTCGAATAAAACCTCCTCTAATCAGTAAACTTGTTTGGTTAGTAAGGAACCCAAAATAAATTTGGCAAGCTAACAAGAGTATCACATAGATTTATGTAGTTCGGCGGAAAGTAGCTCCAACCTACGTCCACGGGAGAAAGATGGGATGTTTATATTACTCTTTTATGGTCAAGACCGATCAGGTTTACAAATCTCTCAAGGGTCGGGTACCGACCGGCTCTTTCTCTCTATCACTAGTTTAGAAGCTCTTGCAGTTTTACAAGTTGTGAAATGCGAAAATTGCTAACCCTTAAATATGTGGCTTCAACCCCTTTATATAGGCTTCCAAATCCACTGTTCCACCAACCTATGACGCCAGCTCATGCCACCATTTCATCACGCCCCATGCTCTTTTTCCCATACCAGACAATAAACAGTCACTCTGGCATCTGACTCAACTACCCCCTGTTGGTAAAACTCATCATTCCAGCTTTTTTTAAATTGCTACACGCTCTGCTGACGTGACACCATGCGGTTTAACGATTCCAATACTGCTTCTTCTGGCAGAGTCTCTGCCCAATGAGAGCCGTTGACTTACTCATATCACATCAGCCTCCTAGAAGTTCAAACTTCCAAGTAGGGCATACGTTAAATGCAATTACAAAATATCGTGATCTCAGCTCCAATCCTCAGGTCGACATGTCGAGGTAAGTGGTGCCCGATCAACCTTCTTCAATTAGGTCGGATCGGTAAGCCTGGACTACCTCAGGTCGGCTTCCACAAACATTCAATTATTGTCAAAACTGACACTTCTTCTACAGGTCGGGTCGGGGTACCTACTCACTTCATTAATAACATGTTTTTCCTCGGAAAACTCCTCTGCTTAATGGGCCCAGGTCCTCCGTCTGATTTCAGCCTCTCTGGGCTCTCATCATTCTCCTCTGGCCGAGTGCAACCTATTTCTACCTCTCCTCGGTATTTAAACTTTCTTGGGGTGAAAAACCATCATCAACAATTATGTTTTTAATAATTTCTCGTTACTGATTAGTCTTTTTGCTTCTTTTTGCATATGCTTTATTACCGGAGATCACTTTCAAAAAAGCAGTTGTTTTTCCTCTTATGCAAGATTTCTTAAGCCATTGGAATTAATATTCTTGTTTCCAATTTGTAAAACCAGCTAAGAAATTGAATTAAGTTGCAGTTGCTGCATTGCATGTGTCATAATCTTGTAAAAATTGGAATTAACGAACACTAGTTACCATAGACCTCAAATAAAAGTAAGCAGAGGTTGGCACTATCGGATTCGGTTCGGATCGAATCTGAATTTGAATTTGTAATCAACAATTTAAAATTAAGTCTAGATAGCCTTTAGCATCGAATCGGATCAGATAACATAAAATTCAAATCAAATTTATCTTATCCGTTAAGGTTTCAAATCGAATCGAATGAAATCTTATTCGATCCGATAATTATCGAAATTATCTGATGCGATCCGACAAACCAAACAAACACGATCTGATCAGATTCGAGAGACAAATCCGATCCAATTTGATCTGATATGATCGGATCCGACCTGATCCAATCCGATTTGATCCTATATTATTTGATCAAATCGAATCTGACCTGATCCAATTCGATGTCCAGGGCTAAAAAAAAGTCTCTCTCAAATTATTTTTTAATTTAATTTTTTGTTAAAACATCACGTCTGAGTGGTCACCACATAAATTTATTCTCTTAATCATATGATATATGAAATTATAAAATCGTACACCGTGTACAATGTCCCCCCTACAAGTAGTATTTGAGAAATGTCATGATATACATTAGGAGTGGAACATGAAAATTTTGGTATATGGGCCAAAATGTCATGATATACATTAGGAGCGGAACATTAAAATTTTGGTATAAGAATATTTACGTTTTAAAAATTTGATAAATATTATGGCCAAATATGGTTATAATCATATTCTACTTATAGCAGGTACTAACATGAAAATAAAAGGAGTTGTTTGTATATATTTTAAAGAATTGAGAAATTTTTTTTTTTTTTTTTTCATTTTTTTAGCATAGGCCAATCCTCTTAAGGACTTTCCATTTCTAATGTACACTATTTTATTCATGTTTATTTTTACAGAGAGACAGTTTGAAATTATAATGAATTCAATTTAGTAAGCTAGATTTGGAATCAAAATGAATTAGTGACTGCGATTGTTATAATGAATATGACTTTGATGGGTTTTTATTTAAAATAATGTTTAATATTTTAAATTTTATATTATATTGAAT
Organism: Zanthoxylum bungeanum; assembly: GCA_019454045.1. NCBI lineage: Eukaryota > Viridiplantae > Streptophyta > Magnoliopsida > Sapindales > Rutaceae > Zanthoxylum > Zanthoxylum bungeanum. The sequence continues at coordinate 129,226 of SKCR01024824.1, forward strand.
ATAAAATTACGTATATTTTGAATCCTTCTCATAATCAATTGTGTAGAAAATTTCATTTGTTGAGCTATCTTTTTTTTTTTACTATATTGAAATGAGGAATCTTTTTTTTTTTTTTTGTTTCTTTGTGACTTAATTTTATTGTATATTATCCTTGTATATGAGGTACCCCAATTAATTCTGTATCTTCGGGAATAATATAGAATGTTTCCAATATTGTATTATGCATACCATAAAAATATGAAATGTTGAAGATAATACTACGTAGTTTCTTTAATTTGAAATACAAACAACACCCTAAATGAATGTAGATCGGTGGCAAAGCACTTATAATTTAATTGTCAGATCATGAGTTCGAATTCAATGGGTGCATTTTGTTGGGCGAAATGTGTTGTTAATCATATTATAACATGCATTATTCAAACAAAATCATTAAATAGAAATCATGCAAATCATCAATTAAACATAAGCATGAGAATTGGAAAATCCTGGAAATTATAGAAGATGAATACTTGAGATCAAGTCGAGAAAAATCTATGTTCTTAAGAACTTATTAGCCCGTCTCGGTGCACTTACGGATCTTTTGGCTAATGTTCTCTCATGATACTTGGTTGCTTCTTGATTAAGGAACACTCTTTTTTATCAAGAACTTGAACTTGAAAATGGTGGAAACTCTCTCTTTTTATCTAGACCTTAGACTCTTTAACAATGAAAGAAACTAGAAATGAATTTTTAGGATGATTGAAAATGAATCCAAGTGAGTCTTATTTATAGACATGGATGGTTGCCTTTCGAAAGGTAACTTAGTTTAAGTATGTAATCCTTTAAAAGATTATGACCCTCCAACATATCATTTCACTTTTAAGGGTTATATCTATTCACTTTGAGGACATATCCCTTCAATTAGGCATGGGTATCGGATCAGATCGGATCTGGCTCCCGAATCCGATCAAATCATATTTGTTTGGTTCGTCAAATTTCGGATCGATAAATTTGATAACTATCAGATCGAATCGGATTTTATCCGATTTGGTAACAAATCTGAATCCGATATAGAGTCCGATTTGAAAATGGATTCGAATCCGATAGAGAATCTGATTTGATAATAAATCCGATAGTATATTCGATTTGATAACATATCTGATTCGATAACGGATTCGATCTGATAAAATTGATCTGAAAATTTATAAATTCATATAAATTTTATCAAATCGGATATGTTATCGAATCAGATTCGTTATCAAATAGAATTCACTTTCGGATTAATTATCAAATCGGATGTTCTATCGGATTCAGATCTGTTATCAAATCGAATTATCCGATTCGTTAAGATTTTGAATTGGATCAAATAAATCTGATTCAATTCGATAGTTATCGGATCAAATCGGATTTGATTCGATAAGGACTCAAGTTCATATCGAACCAAACTAATACACTCTTATCGAATCGAATCGGATTCAGATTCGGTCTGATTCGATCTGAATCCGATAGTGCCCACCCCTACCTTTAATTTGTGTATTTCCCAAATGATACATATCAAGGGACGTATCTTCTAATGAGACACCCTATAAATATACATATTTATTTAGAAAATTTTCTACAATCCCTCACAATTTTCTAAATATTAACGTAAACACTTATGGGAGTTTCCTTGAATTAAACTGCATCGGAATAGGTAGCTTTAACCTTAAACCATTCCTAGTGAGTGACTATCGGATTTACTTGGCAAACTAGTAAGTCATAATCTTGAATTGTTCCGTCATTAAAATAAACCAAGACAACAGTCATCATACAACTTCACTTTGACCATTTTTCGTTATACTGTTGTGTTCAATTCGGCCATAAACATCGGTCATGGTTTCCTCAAGTACTTTAGGGAATCGAGCCTTCAAAATTCCCATAGAAGCGACCTCATTTCTTACTTGAAATAGGTGATCTATTATGAAAGGTAATATGCATTTACCCCTATTAAGACACTTCTCTTAATATAGTGATCATTAAAAGCCTTAGTTTAATCTAAACTTGACAGACATCACTTTGCTTCATTATATGAATGAGAAAGAGTATAGAACTCTACAGTATTTATTTTGAATTGCACAAAGTTTCAGTTGTCCATTTTGAACTTAGATCTTGGGATCTCCAATCAGTTAGGTTGGGTTTCCACAATGACAATTCTTAATTTATAGGCTTCAAGCTCATTCCCCTCGATGACTTCTCAACTTGCTCTCTAGGTAAACCTTTAGTAAATGGATCCGCTAGGTTTTCCTTCAACTTGACATAATCTATTGAAATTATGCCACTTGAGAATAGTTTCCTTATGATATTATGTCTTCGACTTATATGTCGAGACTTACCATTAAACATTGTATTTTGGGCTATTCAGAGAATTGATTGACTATCACAATGTATTCTTAAAACTGGTACTGGTTTTTGCCAATTTGGAATATCCTGTAGGAAATTTTGAAGTCATTCCGCTTCTTCTGTTGTTTTGTCTAATGCTATGAATTCAGACTCCATAGTAGACCAGGCAATACAGGTTTTCCTCGATGATTTCCATGACAGAGCTGCACCACCAAATGTAAAAATAAATTCACTCATGGATTTGGAATCCATTGTATCAGATATCTCGTTAGCATCGTTGTATCCTTTTAAAATAACAGGATATCTCGTATAATGCATACCATATTTTAAATTTTCTCTCAGATACCTCAAAACCCTTACTATGACTTTTCAGTGATTATGTCATTGATTACTTGTATATCTACCAAGCCTATTTACAGCTTGAGCGATATCAAGTCGTGTGTAATTTGTGAAATACATCAGACTTCCGATGATTCTCGAATACTCTAATAGCGATACGCTTGAACTGGTATTCTTTGACAAATGAAAAGTTATGACCACAAAAGTTCTAGCTATGTTTAAATCTCCTTTGTTATATTTCTCAAGTATTTTCTCAATATAATGAGCTTGAGATAATATGTATCATTTTGATGTCCTGGAAATCTTAATTTATAGGATCACATCAGCTACTCCTAAATCTTTCATGTCAAATTTATTGGTCAACACTTTTACCAATTATCAGCATATCGTCTACGTAGAGATACACAATGACATATCCCTTTTGAGTTGATTTAACGTATAGACATTTATCACACTCATTGATTTTGAATCCACTTGACAATATTTCTTTGTTAAATTTCTCATGTCATTGTTTAGGTACTTATTTTAATCTGTATAAGGCTTTACAAGTTTACATACCTTGTGTTCTTGTCCAGGAACATTAAAATATTTTGGTTGTTCCATGTAAATCTCCTCATCCAACTCACAATTTAAGAATGTTGTCTTTACATCTATTTGATGTATTTCAAAACTAAATATAGTTGTTATTGCTATAAACATTCTTATTGAAATGATATGGGTCACTGGTGAATAGGTATCAAAGTAATCAATGTCTTATTTTTACTATAACCTTTTATGACAAGTCTTGCCTTGTACTTATTTATTGATTCATCCGGCTTCATCTTTCGTTTGAAAATCCATTTGTACCCCTAGCGACTTAAAACCTAGAGGAAGATCAACCAACTCCCAAGTATGATTTTGAAGAATAGAATCAATGTAGTTATTGATAGTAACTTTCCATAAATGTGTCTCCGAAGAAGACATTGTTTCTTTATAACTTTGAGGCTCATTTTCTAACAGGTATGTCAGAAAATCAGGTCTAAGTGACTTATATGTTCTTGCTCATTTGCTACGTCTAGGTTCATTTTCCATAATATTTTCATGTTGATCTGATTCTTGGTTAACTTGATCACTACTTATAGCAGTATCAATGATTCTTTTGAGTTACAAGGAAATATCTCTTCAAAGAATGTTTCATTCCTTGACTCAATTATCATATTTGAATTGATGTTAGGAATTTCATATTTATATACTAAGAATCGATACGCAGTACTGTTGTGAGCATATCTAATAAATATACAGTCAATAGTTTTTTGTCATATTCTCACCTTATTAGGTTTAGGAACCATCACTTTGGCGAGACACCCTCACACTTTCATATATTTGTAGGAAGGTGCGTGATCTTTCCATAATTCATAAGATATCTTGTCTAATTTCTTGTGAGGTAACTTGTTCAGAACGTAATTGGCAGAAAGAAATGCTTCCCCACAAGTTTCGGGGTAAACCAGATCTGGTCAACATGAAATTCATCATTTATTTCAACGTTCGGTTTTTGTGTTCTCAATTTCATTTTGTTGAGGCGAATAAGGAGTATTACTTTCGTGAATAATTACATGATTGAAAAAATATTCACCGAATGGTGACACATATTCATCTCATTTATCATTTCTGATTCTTTTGATTTTCTTGCCAAGTTGATTTTAAACTTCGTTCTTATAGTGTATAAAGCTCTCAATAGATTCATATTTAATCCTCAGAAAATACACATAGTAAAATCTCGTGCTATCATTTATAAAAGTGACAAAGTCTCTTGTTTGCACAACATTCATATCACACACATCAATGTGTATAAGTTCCAAGGAATCAAAACTTTGTTCTATGGAATGAAATGGTGTTTTATTCAGTTTCGCTTCAACACATGCTTCACATTTATGTTGGTTATCAATTGTAACATTAGGTATGAGGTTCATGTTAATTAATTTACGCAATGTATCATAATTAACACTCCTCAACCTACCATGTCATACATTTTGTGACTCAATAATATAAGTAGAAGATGTAGCTTTATTATTATTAGCATTGTGTCGATTGACGGTCATTACATTTAACTTGAAAATGCCATCAATGAGGTATCATTTTCCTACATTGATATTGTTTTTGGTCAGTATAAATTTTTTAGAAACAAATACAAGCTTAAAGCCATTCTTGCTAAGGAGTGAACCCGAAACCAAAATCTTCCAAATATTAGGAACATGCAAACAAAATTTCAATGTAAGCTTATTCCCGAATGTCCTCTTCAGAACCACTGTGCCTTGTCCAATCACTCTGGAGGTAGACGAGTTTCTCATTATCAGATGATCGCCACCATCGACCTTCTTATAGAAGGAAAATATTTTACTGTCAGTACAAATATGATGAGTAGCCCTCGTGTTTATCCACCATTCTCTCGAGTTTCCAACCAAGTTGGCGTCAGTTACAACTGCTGAGAGGTTCAACTCTTAAATCTCATCTGTTAATAGCTCATCTTCAGTGACATGGGCCTCATTTTTCTTTTTCTTGCCTTTTTCCTGAGACTTCTTATTTTTGCAGTCTTTTGGCATATGACCGTTTTTCCCATAGACGTAACACTTCCCATTGAACTTCTTGTTTGCTTGGGAATAATTAACTTCACTGTTATTTCTCTTTCTACTACCCTTTCTGTAGGGGTTTTTAGGGGCTAAATCCGGTAACGCAGCGGAAGCGGTGGAAAATCGTATTTTCCGATTTCAAAACTTTTTCTTGGATTAATTAAATAAACATATTTATTTAATATTCCAATAATCAAATTATGAAATAAATTCAATAAATCATATTTAGGTGAATTTACCAAATTACCCTTACTTGGTATTTTTGTCCATTTTAGTCCGAAATTGATCAAATCAATTTTGAATGATTCTAAATCATTTCTAAGATGAACTTAGCATGTTCAAAACATCAAAACACCAAAAGCAACCAAATCCCCATTTTTCTTACATTGGCTGAATGCCTCATAAGGTGGGCATTTTGTCCATTTGGTCATTTCATGTCTCAAAACACATCAAGATGCAATCCAATCAACATGAAACTTTATATGCATCATATACACATCCAAATACACAACATATATGAAAAGATCCAAATTTGGAATTGGTCATGAACCCTAATTTTTCAATTTCATCAAATTAGACCAAATTGGTTAAATCAATTACTTCAATCATCATTCTTCCATCCAATCCAAGTCTCAACACAATGAAACAACTCAAGATCAAATCTAGGTCATTTAAGAGTGGGTCAAAAACTCTAGATTAGCAACACGGTTTCCAAAACCTTAAAAGAAAGCTTATAACTACAATAGTCACAATCTTCTTTCATCACACATGCTCAACACCTCCATCAAAACTTCCACCAACAAAAACACAAGGAATAAAGAAATAAATAACCTAAGAAAATCATATGTTAAAGCCTAGATCCTAAGGAACATTTTCCTTTCTAATAGTAAGTTGAAGAAACTTACTAAAATCCAAGCTTTCTTTGATTTTGTCTTTCTTTTCACAAGCTTCCTTTTTGTTTCTTCAATGGAGTTTGTCTTTGTAAAGTGTATTAGGTTATCAATAAAACGAAATGAAAAAAAAATATATACTTGTAACATATTTGCCTTGGCCGAAAATCACTAAAGAAAATACAAGTTTATTAATTTCATTTTCATTTCACTTTAATTTAGTCAACTTGATTAAATATCCAAAAAGCACTTTATTAGATATTTTAATTAAGTCAACAAAGGCAACTAATATCATTTATATCAAATATCCTAATGTAAGATATTTATATTTTAATTAATTTAATCATTTAACAATTAAATAATCAATTAATTAATCAAATATAAATATATTAAATATATGTATAATATTTACATTAAATATTAAAAACATATATTCATTTAGGATATAATTCAAAAATCTCATTTTGACTATTAATTAATGTGTATTTAAATTAATCAAGTATTAAATGTAAATACACAATAATTAGGTAAATGACTATCGGGTCCCTTTAGCACGTATCTTGCGTTTAACCTTTAAACGACTTTATAAATAATCAATATTATTTATTAATGTTGCTCTAGTGCTCTACGAGTATGTTTCATTATTGAGACTCTCTAGATTCAGGTATATCCGTCACGAAATCCAATTTCGTGTACATAATCTATCCACCCGTAGATTATGACGATCACAGATAATCTCGCTGAATCATACAGGTCGGGGTCATGGCAGATGTATAATTCCTCCGTCACAGGTATCCGGATAAATCCCAGAGATATAGATGTAACGTCAAATCTCTATGGGGATTATCCAGTCGACTATTCTATTAGCAATCTCTAAAAGAATGTTTAGAACTAGCTTCTAAACTTTACCACGGGCCCATGGTTTTATCTGATTGCTAATCATACGGACTACCTATGCTCTGTTACACAGAACTGACGGATCCTATCTTGATACAAATAGGACACCCTGAGGATCTATCTACACCCAACGAACAGGCGGAGGTCTGATCTAAATAGATCGGTGACGTGACTATCATCTAAGTGTAGAAGATATCTCATGTGCCCACAATGGCATCTCAAGTCTAAGAATCACAAGTGCTACTCAACCCGAGAAGATTCTTATTGACGCTGGTGTACCATCCATTAAGAATCTTCGGTGAGTCGTTCAGTGTTTATCCGCTATAAACACCTACACGTCTATACTAGTCTCCAAGACTAATGGTTCATTGAGAAACCATTGGAATCATATATTCCAGTATACGACATGTACCGGTCTCAACGGGTTTACTTTACTGACCAAGTAGTGTAAACCTTGACCAGGAACTGTCTGAGAATGACAACGTCATGATACTACTCAATGTCAGTTGCGACGCTTTTGCAACAGTACCATGACTAATCATTCTAAGGTCATTACGTCTTTACCATATAAAAAGATACATTATATTATAGAAATTGCATATATTATTCATAATAATAATGTTTTACAGAAGTATTCAAAAGAAATACAACCGGGAATTGGCGCTCTGAGCACCAACCCCAACAAAATCTCCCACTTGCTCTAGTGCCAATATCGATTGTATCTAATACCCATCGACTCCACGTGTTTATCAAACAGCTTCGGAGGTATAGCCTTCGTCAGCGGGTCTGCTACATTATCTTCACTCGGTACCTTGCACACGACAATATCCCCTCGCGACACAATCTCTCGAATGATGTGGTACTTGTGTTCCACTTGCTTCGACTTCTGATGCGCCCTCGGTTCCTTTGCTTGCGCAATGGCTCCAGTATTATCACAGTATAACGGAATCGCATTCTCGATACTTAGGACAACTCCCAATTCTGTGATAAAGTTCTTTATCCACACAGCCTCTTTTGCAGCTTCAGAAGCTGCAATATATTCCGCCTCAGTGGTGGAATCTGCTATCGATCCTTGTTTGGAACTCTTCCAACAAATTGCACCTCCGTTAAGGGTAAAGACAAATCCAGATGTAGACTTTCTATCAACGGGATCCGATTGAAAATCGGAGTCTGTATACCCATTAACCTGCAGTTCGTTTCCTCCATAAATTATTAACTTATCCTTGGTACCTTTGAGATACTTTAGGATATGTTTAATGGCCATCCAATGGTCATTACCTGGATTGGACTGATATCGACTAGTTATGCTAACAGGAAAACTGATATCAGGCCTCGTACATAACATGGCATACATTATGCTACCCAAACACGAAGCATAAGGTTGGTTAGACATTCTAACCTTCTCATCTTCTGTTTGTGGACACATCTTCTTAGAAAGATGAATCCCATGTCTGAACGGTATGTTTGCTGTCTTACAGTTACCAAAACTATACCGTTCCAAGATCTTATCTATGTACGTTGATTGGGATAACCCAATCAGCCTCATTTGTCTATCTCTATAGAGTTTTATCCCTAAAACATAGGAAGCTTCTCCCAGGTCCTTCATGGAGAAATTCTTACAGAGGTATGCTTTGACGCTTTGTAACATACCCAAATCATTCCCAATGATTAGGATGTCATCAACATATAGGACTAAAAATACGACCATGCTCCCACTGGCCTTCTGATACACACAGGATTCTTTCGAATTCTTGAGAAAACCAGACGATCTAATAATCTCGTCGAATCGAAGATTCCAACTTCATGAAGCTTGTTTAAGTCCATAAATGGACTTCTTTAGCTTACATACCATGCCCGAGTTTTCGCTGGACGCAAAACCTTCCGGCTGTTCCATATAGATTTCTTCATCAAGAAATCCATTTAGAAAAGCCGTTTTGACATCCATTTGCCAAATCTCGTAGTCATGATACGCGGCTATAGAAAGCAAAATCCGAATGGACTTAAGCATTGCTACTGGTGAAAAAGTTTCATCGTAGTCGACGCCAGGTCGCTGCGTGTAACCTTTTGCTACCAGTCGGGCCTTGTAAGTTTCAACCTTACCGTCAGGCCCGCGCTTCCTCTTGTAAACCCATTTACAACCGATAGGAACAATTCCTTCGGGAAGCGGAACCAAGTCCCAAACTTGATTCTCATGCATTGATTCTATCTCAGATTTCATGGCACTTTGCCATTTCACGGAGTCGATGTCCAACATCGATTCTCTATAGGTGAAAGGATCTGTCTCTTCAACTAAGAGAACATCCAGACTCTTTTCTTGTATCAAATACAAGCGTTCAGGAGGTCTAGAAACCCTTTTCGACCTACGGAGTGTGTGTGTTGAAGGTCATTCATCTACTTGAACTTCAGGTTCCTCCGTTGGTTCGTTGTTTTCAGGTTGGACTTCATCAAGTTCAACCTGTCTATGATTACCACCTTCTGACAAAAATTCTACTTCTAGAAATTTTGCGAAGCGAGCTACGAACACATTTTGATGCTCGGTATCATAGAACAGATATCCCCTCGTATTCGAAGGATATCCGAAAAACCTAAACTTTTGCCCTCGAGGCGAAAGCTTATCTTGCTGAGTTACTGTGACATAGGCAGGACAACCCCAAACCTTAATATAATTAAGATTTGGTCTCCTACCGAACCATATCTGATACGGAGTGGTAGGAACAGCTTTTGAAGGAATCTTGTTCAAAAGATGTGCGACTGTTAAGAGAGAGTAGCCCCATAAATAATAGGGCAAATCTGTGAAACTCAACATTGATCGGACCATATCCAATAAAGTCCGATTTCTCCTCTCAGACACTCCATTGTGCTGTGGAGTACCTGGAGGAGTATATTGAGCGAGAATCTCATTCTCATTCATATAATCCATGAACTCACCACTCATATATTCGCCGCCTCGATCTGATCGAAGGCATTTAATATATTTACCAGTTTGTTTTTCTACTTCATTTCGGAACTCTTTGAACTTTTTAAAGGTTTCCGATTTATGTCTCATCAAATAGACATAATTGTACCGTGACAGATCATCGGTAAAGGTAACGAAGTACGAATAACCACTGTGAGCAGTTTGACTTAGTGGACCACATACATCAGAATGTACGAGTTCCAGTAAGTTAATGGCACGGTGTCCAACACCAGAAAATGGGGCTTTGGTCATTTTACCCTGAATACAGGATTCACAAGTTGGATAGGATTCAATGGTAAGATCTGGTATCAAACCATTCCTAACCAATTGGGTAAGGCGTTTAACGCCAATGTGACCAAGTCTCATATGCCAAAGTTCAGTATTATTAATTACAGGTAAACTACGTTTATTAACTCCAGTATTTAATATATCTTTTGAAGTTTGCAATGTATAATGACCATGCTGATTTGGACAACAAAGGATCTGAATATTATTACTATCATATAAATATAAAGAACTGTTCTTAATATTAATACAAAAGCCTTCTGTATCCAATACAAAAAGTGATATAATATTAGCTACACATCCAGGTACAAAATGGCATTCATTTAACAAAAGTGTCCCATTCGGCAATGAGATCTCGCATACTCCCACTGCAACTGCATCCAAAGAGTCTCCACTCCCGAACCGCAACTGCATCTCCCCAGGCTTCAGCCTCCTACTTTCCTTCAGCACCTGCAACGAATTGCAAATGTGAATGGGACAAGCAGAATCTAAAATCCAGTTGGATGTAACGGCTTCACAAGCCAAAGATAAATCAATAACTGGAAAAATAAATGTACCTGATGTAGATGCTCTATCTCTCATTAGCTGGGCGATGAAATCAGGACAGTTCCTTTTCCAATGCCTGACTTTGCCGCAGTGGTGGCATTTGTCTTCAGAAGCCCTCTTGGGCTTAGCAATTTTCACCTGCTGTTGAGGACCAAAAGCCTTCTTCTTCTTCTCTTTTCTTCTTTTTTCCCTTGGACCATCCTTGCGAAGAAGTAGAGAGAGAAATAGATCTAGGTGGGCGAGTCGGTACTCCATTCTTAAGATCCTCTTCTACCGTGAGCAACATCCTATGTAGCTCCTGGTAGGTACAGACAGTCCCGTTCATGTTGAAGTACATCACGAACTGGCGAAATGAAGCTGGAAGTGAACCAAGAATGACACTCCTACCGAGAACGTCATTCAAGATGAGATTATGTTACCTCAATTGATCGATCAAATCGATCATCTGAAGAACATGTGGGCTAACATTTTGCCCCTCATCCAGACGCGCATGGAACAGTTCCATGGCGACTTTGTGAACAATCACTTGTTCTTGGTTCTCAAAAGATTTTCTCAATCGCGTCATCATACTATAAGAATCTAGCATACCATAGTACTGTTGCTTGAGTTTCGGAGACAGTGAACTAAGGATGTACGATTTAACCCTTAAATCATCATCCTTCCAAGTTTCAAAAACTTGGCGTTCCTCATCCGAAGCATCCGCACCCACAGCAATGGGCAACAGACCCTCAAGAACATATCCCAGCTTTTCGGAATCGAGGACAATCCTCAAATCCAATTCCCAGTCAGCGAAGTTCTCAGCGCCTTTCAGTTTGTTCGCATCAAGCATACGCGCAAACTGATTTGTGGATTGTGCCGCCATCGCCAATCTATCATATAGATCACGAAAAACGGTTAGCAGAAAATAAGCAGTTTCATATAATATCGAAAGCATAAACTAGATCATGGATTTTTAATCTAAAAATGCCCCTCCCACTAATCATGCAATACTGTAATCCCCAAACAGAATACAAAGATTTAATAATTAAATTAAATACTAATAGTGAAAGGTGGATCCCGTGAATATATTTCGGCTCACAGCAGAGGCACGGTCTCGCCTACGTATATTCATCAGGTAGACAACTCATTTGTCAATCATTCTCAATGACTCCTGAGTTTCCGGTCCTGGTCGTTTCTCGTTGTCGCTGCGAAGGCAGGACCACAAGGAGACGTACCAAGGTTAAACTCATCAATGATAAACTCAAGTTACTTACGTAATCCTGACAGCTAGGGCACGTTCAGAATTCCGCTTTTACTTGAATTTACCTAGTATCTGATATACATCCGGTATAAATAAATCTCTATCGGCTACACCCTCACAGCAGAGGCACGGTCTCGGATGTAGTCACAGAGAAGTATTCATAAACCGTATTGACAAGACGGACCACATAACATGCATCAAATACATAATTACATTAAAACCTTATTAATTAGGGATTTTCCGCTAAGTGTCATACACCCTAAGTCTAATCAAATTAGATTCTAATAAGCATGCATAAAGTCAAGAAAGCATGATTAAACATTGATTCAATGAAGGCTAATCATTTTAAGTGGCCTAGAATCAGACTTGCTCTGATACCATTTTGTAGGGGTTTTTAGGGGCTAAATCCGGTAACGCAGCGGAAGCGGTGGAAAATCGTATTTTCCGATTTCAAAAATTTTTCTCGGATTAATTAAATAAACATATTTATTTAATATTCCAATAATCAAATTATGAAATAAAATTCAATAAATCATATTTAGGTGAATTTACCAAATTACCCTTACTTGGTATTTTTGTCCATTTTAGTCCGAAATTGATCAAATAAATTTGAATGATTCTAAATCATTTCTAAGATGAACTTAGCATGTTCAAAACATCAAAACACCAAAAAAACCAAATCCCATTTTTCTTACATTGGCCGAATGCCTCCTAAGGTGGGTATTTGTCCATTTGGTCATTTCATGTCTCAAAACACATCAAGATGCAATCCAATCAACATGAAACTTTATATGCATCATATACACATCCATATACACAACATATATGAAAATCCCCAAATTTGGAATTGATCATGAACCCTAATTTTTCAATTTCATCAAATTAGACCAAATTGGTTAAATCAATTACTTCAATCATCATTCTTCCATCCAATCCAAGTCTCAACACAATGAAACAACTCAAGATCAAATATAGGTCATTTAAGAGTGGGTCAACAACTCTAGATTAGCAACATGGTTTCCAAAACCTTAAAATAAAGCTTATAACTACAATAGTCACAATCTTCTTTCATCACACATGCTCAACACCTCCATCAAAACTTCCACAACAAAAACACACAAGAATAAAGAAAGAAATAACCTAAGAACATCATATATTAAAGCCTAGATCCTAAGGAACATTTTCCTTCTAATAGTAAGTTGAAGAAACTTACTAAAATCCAAGGTTTCTTTGATTTTGTCTTTCTTTTCACAAACTTCCTTTTGTTTCTTCAATGGAGTTTGTCTTTGTAAAGTGTATTAGGTTATCAATAAAATGAAATGAAAAACAATATATACTTGTAAATATTTGCCTTGGCCGAAAATCACTAACAAATACAAGTTTATTAATTTCATTTTCATTTCACTTTAATTTAGTCAACTTGATTAAATATCCAAAAAGCACTTTATTAGATATTTTTAAGTCAACAAAGGCAACTAATATCATTTATACAAAATATCCTAATGTAAGATATTTATATTTTAATTAATTTAATCATTTAACAATTAAATAATCAATTAATTAATCAAATACAAATATATTAAATATATGTATAATATTTACATTAAATATTAAAACATATATTCATTTAGGATATAAGTCAAAAATCTCATTTTGACTATTAATTAATGTGTATTTAAATTAATCAAGTATTAAATGTAAATACACAATAATTAGGTAAATGACTATCGGGTCCCTTTAGCACGTATCTTGCGTTTAACCTTTAAACGACTTTATAAATAATCAATATTATTTATTAATGTTGCTCTAGTGCTCTACGAGTATGTTTCATTATTGAGACTCTCTAGATTCAGGTATATCCGTCACGAAATCCAATTTCGTGTACATAATCTATCCACCCGTAGATTATGACGATCACGGATAATCTCGCTGAATCATACAGGTCGAGGTCATGGCAGATGTATAATTCCTCCATCACAGGTATCCGGATAAAATCCCAGAGATATAGATGTAAACGTCAAATCTCTATGGGGATTATCCAGTCGACTATTCTATTAGCAATCTCTAAAAGAATGTTTAGAACTAGCTTCTAAACTTTACCACGGGCCCATGGTTTTATCTGATTGCTAATCATACGGACTACCTATGCTCTGTTACACAGAACTGACGGATCCTATCTTGATACACATAGGACACCCTGAGGATCTATCTACACCCAACGAACAGGCGGAGGTCTGATCTAAATAGATCGGTGACGTGACTGTCATCTAAGTGTAGAAGATGTCTCATGTGCCCACAATGGCATCTCAAGTCAAAGAATCACAAGTGCTACTCAACCCGAGAAGATTCTTATTGACGTTTGTGTACCATCCATTAAGAATCTTCGGTGAGTTGTTCAGTGTTTATCCGCTATAAACACCTACACGTCTATACTAGTCTCCAAGACTAATGGTTCATTGAGAAACCATTGGAATCATATATTCCAGTATACGACATGTACTGGTCTCAACGGATTTACTTTACTGACCAAGTAGTGTAAACCTTGACCAGGAACTGTCTGAGAATGACAACGTCATGATACTACTCAATGTCAGTTGCGACGCTTTTGCAACAGTACCATGACTAATCATTCTAAGGTCATTACGTCTTTACCATATAAAAAGATACATTATATTATAGAAACTGCATATATTATTCATAATAATAATGTTTTACAGAAGTATTCAAAAGAAATACAACCGGGAATTGGCGCTCTGAGCACCAACCCCAACACTTTCCACCCTAGATGATGTTGGCCTTAGACTTCATAGTCTTGTAGCTAGCCTTCTCAGACTTTCTATTGTATTCATAACTGAACTCCAAAGTCTTTAAGACTCATCTGTTTATTCTTGTGTTTCAGATAATTCCTAAAGTCCTTCTATGATGGAGGCAACTTCTCAATAATTATGACAACTTGAAATATCTCACAGAGTTTCATTCTCTCATCCAATATTTCGTGAATGATCAACTTTAGTTCAGCAACTAGGACATTACCATCCTTGAATCTACCATTTTATAGTCCATATACCTACCCATGATAAATTTCTTTTGTCCGGCATCATTTATTTTGTAATTTTTCTTAAGAGTTTCCCAAAGAATCTTCACAAAAGTCATGTATTGGTACACATTGTACATGGTATTGTCAAGTCCTCCCAAGAGGTAGTTCTTGCACAATAAGTCGCCTTGCGACCATGCCTCAACCCGTAGTTGCTTGGCTATATCTGTTTCTTCCACCACAGAATTTGAAGGATCTTCCTTGAGATACTTAGCCAATTGTAGCGTTGTTAGGTCGAACAACATTTTATTCTGCCACTGTTTGAAGTTTGCTCCACCAAACTTATCTGATTTCTCTCCATGAGCGACCAGTACTGTGACATTCCATTAGCCATATATAACTGTAAATTATACACAAGATCAATTACACAAAGATCAATTCTATGATCTTATTTATGTGTTACACTAAAGATCTACTTGTTAATATTTTGGATAGTAGCATTAAATAATACAAGTCCTTGAATTTGTGACTAAAAATTTCTTATGATATGTGAATAAAAGAATATTCCCAGATGACGAGAAGGGTCTGGTGTAACCAGTTAAGTCTCTACCCATTTAGGCTCTTATCGCCTTGGTGACAAAATTTCCTTAATCAATTTATCAATAGAAAATCTTAGGCATTCAATATTTAGTATTACACTTTAATTCTCAAGTTCAAATATAACAATTGTATAAGGTATAAAGTCAATCAAGTATGGAAGGAATTACTTGTGTATAACTACATTTTTAACTCTCAACCAAGTATGCAACAAACATTAAATAATTTCAATTTTATCACATAATCTACTAGGTGTATGCATGTGATAGTTGAACACCATATATATTAATTAAAACCGATACTATCAATTTTATAAAAATTCAGTATATGATTTTACTAAGTTAATATTACTCTATGCATGTATTCTATATTACCAAATTTTTATAATCGAAATATATAATATATATGACAATGATCAAGTTAATATATATTTTATGAAATCAGTGAATTAATAGATTAATCTAAGTTTATGTTATTATTATAAATCTGAAAAAATTCTAGGTTTGACTTGCGTTAGTGTCACATTCGTTTATCTGTTTGAACGAAACATTATAGAGAGCTCATGTTCACGTAGCATTTGATAACGCTCTTAAATGAACCTTTCCGGAGAGCATGCGTTCGAGTGGCGTTTGATAACGCGTTCGAACGAACCTTTTCAGAGAACTTGCGTTCGAGTGGCGTTCATCACCACGTTCGAACGAAAATGTGAAATACAGTGTTTTTCCTTATGCGTTCGTCGAGCGTTCGAATGCCCTTATATATTTTTCATACACATAACGTATTTTCCAGAGAAAAGAAGAATAAGACATGCAAAATCAGATTTAACAACATATATATTATTATATTTATTAATAAGTCCTTAAGATTGTTAGGCGGAATGTGTTATTAATCATATTATAACATGCATTATTTAAACAAAATCATTAAATAGAAATCATGCAAATCATCAATTAAACATAAGCATAAGAATTGGAAAAAACCTGGAAATTATACAAGATAAATACTTGATACCAAGTCGAGAAAAATATATGTCCTTAAGAACTTATTAGCCCCGCCTCGGTGTACTTACGGATCTCTTGGCTAACGTTCTCTCAGGATACTTGATTGCTTCTTGACTAAGGGGCACTCCTTTTTATCAAGAACTTGAACTTAAAAATGGTGGAAACTCTCTATTTTTATCTAGACTTTAGACTCTCTAACAATGAAAGAAACTATGAATGAATTTTTAGGATGGTTGAAAATGAACCCAGAGGAGTCTTATTTATATACATGAATGGTTGCCTTTCTAATGATACCTTTAGTATAAGGTTGCAATCATTTAAAAGATTATGACCCTCCAACATACCCTTTCACTTTAAAGGGTTATATCTATTCACTTTAACGACATATCCCTTCAATTTGTGTCTTTCCCAAAGGACACATATTAGGAGACATGTCTTCTAATAAGACATCCTATAAATATAAGGGTGGAAAAATAAATTAACGAATCGAATTTGTATCGAATCCTAAACGAATCGAATCAAAATGTGATGGATTCGTATTCGATTCATTTATTAAACGAATCATAATATCAGGATTCGTATTCGGTTCGTTTATTAAACGAATCGAATATGAATATTCGTTTAATCGTGATATTATTTAATAATATAATTTATCATAATGTATCTACATTAACTCTTCATAAATATATACATTTTAAATATGTAATTAATATATTTACTAAAAATAGCTTACCAAATATCGATAATATTATTTTTCTATGTTAATTAGTCATAATTTATCGAATCCTAATTGAAAATAAAAATAACTAGTAAAATAAAATGATAAAACGAATGCTAAACAAATAAACGAATCAATGAGCTTAAATTCGTATTCGATTCGTTTAATAAATGAATCGAATCGAATTGACCCATTTATTAAATGAATCTATTTTTTCAAACTCGTATTCACTTTAAAGTGAATCGAATCGAACCGAACGAATAAACAAATCTTAACTCAAATTACCACCCCTATATAAATATAAATGTTTATTTATAAAATTTTTTATATATTTCTTTTAAGAACTTGAGATAATCATCATGTTCAGTTTATATTCAAATCGGGTGATTTGATGATAGAATTTTGGAAAATTTCAAAAAAAAAAAAAAGTACAAACAAAATTAACTTGCCAAAAGCTGTTCAAACTTCAAAATCAGAACAACTATGGTTTTTTTGTTGGTATGTAAAGACATCGATGCAATTTTCAAGAAGTGATGTGACCATGATTTTGACTTTAGAATAAGAACAATTTTGGATTTTTTGCTGATATGTAAATACATTGATGCAACTTACAGAAAGTGGCGTAACCATGATTTTGACTTTAAAATAATTATGATGGAGGTAGTATATACAATAAATCTGAGAGGATCCGGTTTGATTTGGGTGGGTGAATATCATTACAAATGTGGCACGTGCATGCAGAAACGTGCAAAAAAATTATAAAAAATAAAATAAAATAAAATAAATTAAATTATACCAAAAAAGTAGACAATCTATATAGGGATAGGTTTCTCGTGGGGTGGGTAAAGATGGCATTCATGTGTTGCCAAAAGAGTTTTGAGCAGTATTTGCAAATTGTTAATTGTGGCATTTAGTGTTTCACGGGTTTTTGGGAAACTTAAATTTCAAAGTTCACGGGTCTGTTTCTGAGAGAATTTGCAGATTGCTACTGTAGCCTATGACTATTTTGCCCTCTTGATATACTGCCCTACTTCTAGCTGCTCTGTGTTTGTAGAAGAAATCCAAAATAAAACAATTTCTGTTTCATCAGTAATTAATACCGGGGGGCGAGGAGAAAAGTAATTTAGTGGGCTTAAAAAATGGGCTTTCGGGTCCATTGGATACTACTTACCTATGGGCTATCTCAAGCTTCACAAAAAAAAATGGGCTTTCGAGTCTCATGCTGAAACGTCCATGATATTAATATTTAACACCTTTAAAATTCTCATGAAATTAAATTAAACTTATTTAAGTATTTAAATAGTCCTTTTTTTTTTGAGAAATTTTTTAGTAGAGTTTTTTTAAAAAAAATACAGTAAAAAGATACTATAAGATTTTAAAAATCTGTATACATTTCAAAAATAAATAAACGGATGGGTTATTTTTAAAAGTGAAATTTTTATGGTGAAGAAACTGAAGATGTGCTTTTTTATGCGACCCCACCTAGGTAGCATATTTGTCCGCTTTAATTGTTCGAGAGAACTCCCACACGGATCCGTTCTCATAGGAAGCCTCATACATGTGTGAAGTGATTATGACTAAATATTATTTGAAAAAATAATGTGGTTAATGAGATTTTAACTATGGTCTTGGAAATCCATTTTCAATTCACTATGTGGTACCATCAAATTGAAAAATAATAAACAGCTGTTGTCCAGAAATTAGAGTGGAGTATTTAGAAAATAAAATATTATTTACATTAAAAGCAATTTGGCAAGAATTTTTAAAATGTATTTGAAGCTTCACTCCCTTCGATATTCTCCAATTTCCCTGAATGTTGAGCGGATGTCTCCCATTTTAGGCCTAAGCGGATATCCGAGGGCCGATTAATTCTAGGATCTTGATATATGTTTCACGACAAATTGACCTCAAATGCTCATCAGCTCTTGAAACTCAGAAATAACCCAGGAGATCTGTTAATTAAGCTACTAAAGAGAACCACTTAACACAGCCAGCATCAAATGCTCATCCACTACATTCTTCGCATCACTTTCTAACATTAACACAGCCAGCATCTCCCGGACTTCAAAGAGAACCACTTAACTTTGTCATCTACAAAACTGCTTTCCAAGTTTGTCAATTCCAAAACTACATTTCTTCTGTGCCCTATGAGGAAGCATTATCTTATTAATTTCGGTAATATATAAATCTCTTTTCATAATTTCTGCCAATGTCAACTTCAATCTTCCAACAGTGTCGATTCACATATCACACTTGTTGTGATTCACCGATCACTCTTGGAGTGTTTTGAGGAAAAACCGAATGTAATCTTATTACTCTCAAGAATAAATTACAAGTTTACAAAAGAAAACTTTACAAAAAACCTCACACACACTCTCTCTGATTTTAACACTTCTTTGGGATAATGAAACTAAGGCTAGGGGATCCTTTTATAGTGCCAAAACCGTGTGCTACATGCCACACGGTTTTGGCACTTGTTGGCAGCAAGCTGGAGGCACAACTCCATCTCCATCAAACTTTCGGCGTTGGCTGCATGCAAGACTTTGTTCATGCTGCAAGCTGGACTTCACAAATCTCCCCCTCCAGCTGCATCTGAATCAATCGTCATCTGACAGCTATCCCAGCTATGTCTCTGCACAACTCTAGCTTGTCTCGAGTAACTACTTTCGTTAACATGTCGGTTGGATTCTCATATGTATGGATCTTGACTAGTCTCAGCAGTTGTTGATCCATTACCTCGCGTATCCAGTGATAGCGAATATTAATGTGTTTCGTCCGGGAATGATACATTTAGTTCTTGCTCAAGTCCAGAGCACTCTGACTGTCACAATGTATCTTGTATTCCGTTTGCTTGATCCCTAACTCTTGGAGAAAACGCTTTAGCCACAACATTTCTTTTCCTGCCTCAGCTATGGCAATGTACTCAGCCTCTGTTGTGGATAATGCAATACACCTCTGCAATCTTGACTGCCATGACACAGCTCCCCCTGTAAAAGTGTAGATGAATCCTGATGTAGATTTCATACCATCAAGATCTCCCGCCATATCTGAATCTGTATAGCCTTCCAAGATCGGATCAGCTCCCCCGTAACACAGACGAAACTTCGTTGTACCGTTGAGGTACCTGAGAATCCATTTGACTGCCTCCCAGTGTTGCTTTCCAAGGTTAGAGAGAAAACGGCTCACTACACCCATTGCGTGTGCAATATCTGGCCTGATACATACCATTGCATACATAAGGCTTCCAATAGCTGAAGAATATGGTATTACTGACATTTCCTCTATCTCTTTCTTGGATGAGGGGCACGAAATCTTGCTCAGTTTGAAATGGTGCGCTAGCGGAACGCTGACTGTTTGGCTTTCTGTATATCGAACCTTCTGATTACCCGTTCAATATACCTCTCCTGTGAAAGCCACAATTTTTGTTCTGTCTGTCACGAACAATCTCAATTCCCAAATCTGTTGAGCTGGCCTAAGTCTTTCATGTCGAAAGCCTTGGAGAGTTCCTTCTTCAGCTAGCTGATCTTCGCTGCTTCTTGTCCAACAATCAACATGTCATCTACATACAGTAGAAGAGCAACGAAATTTCCATATGGAAACCTCTGAATGTATACACACTGATCTGCTGCAGTTCTTTTGTAGCCTTGACCCACCATGAATGAGTCGAACTTCTTGTACCACTGCCTCGATGCTTGCTTGAGCCCCTACAAGCTCTTTTTCAGCTTGCTGCAAACAAGGTTTTCTTTACCTGAAACCTTGAATCCTTCTGGCTGCTCCATGTAGATTTCTTCATTCAGATCACCATGAAGAAATGTTGTTTTGACATCCATCTGTTCAAGCTCCAAGTTCAATTTGGCTACCACCAATCCTAGGATAACTTGGATTGAAGCCATTTTTCCACTGGTGAAAAAATCTCATCAAAGTCAATTCCCTTTTTCTGTAGGAATCCTTTGACCACTAGCCGATCTTTGTGTTTCACCACTTTCCCGCCCGCTCTTTCTGCCATTTTCTTGCCTCTTCCATGCTGTGAATTCCCATTTTTTTCAGTGCCTCCATTCCATGTGGGCAGAGACTTGACTATCTCATAAGTGTTGTTCTTCTGCAGAGATTCCATCTCATCCTGCATTGCGTGCAGCCATTTGTCTTTGTCATTATGAGATACCGCTTCGTTGAAGGTTTCTGGCTCCCCCTCGTCAGTAAGCAGAATGTATTCTGATCCTAAGTATCTGACTGATTGAATCCGGCCTCGCTCAGATCTTCGTACTGGAGGTTCTGGCTGTCTGTTGTCATCCGGATCTGTAGATGATCCCGAAGCCTCTGATAGAGCAGGCTGCAGCTCCCCCTGCTCAATACCTCATTCCTCTCTTGGTTCTGCTTCTGGTATGTCTTGCACCCTATCATCATCTGTGGTCACTGGTGTTGGTGCTGGGGTTGTTTCTGGATTTGCATCGGCATTGTCGGCACTGGTTTTAGAAGGCATCTTGGGCTTTTCAATGTCTTCTATTGTCTGGTCTTCGAGAAACACTACATCCCTGCTTCTGATGACCTTCCTTTCCTTCAGGTCCCATAGCCTGTATCCAAATTCTTCGTCTCCATAGCCTATGAAGATGCATGGAGTAGTCCTTGCATCGAGCTTCTGCCTGAGCTCCTTGGATACATGTGCAAATGCTAAACATCCGAATATTCTGAGGTGAGAATATGAGGGATTCTTACCAGACCACACTTTCTCCCCGGAATCTCGAAATCAACGGTACAGATGGTGATCTGTTGATCAGGTAGCAGGCGGCACGAACAGCTTCTCCCCAGAATGGCTTTGGTAGCTTAGCCATACTGATCATGCTTCTGACTTTCTCCATAATGGTGCGATTCATCCTTTCACACACACACTTGTGTTGTGGGGTGCGTGGAACAGTCTTCTCGTGTCGAATGCCGTGGCTTCCGCATAGGCATCGAACTCATTGGAAGTGTATTCGCCTCCATTGTCTGTGCGAAGGCACTTCAGTTTCTTCCCTGTTTCACGCTCGACCATGGCATGGAACAGTTTGAAATAGTCCAGGACCTGATCCTTTGATTTCAGAAAATACACCCATACTTTCCGAGAAGCATCGTCAATAAAAGTCAGAAAATATTTATTACCGCCTAGTGAGTTTACCTCCAAGGGACCACATACATCAGAGTACACCAGACTGAGTAACTCTGATTTCTTTGTAGAAGAGAAATTGAAAGAGACTATGTGTTGCTTACCGAATAGACAGTGGTTGCAAGGATCTAGAGCATCATTTTTGGAGACAGTGATTATATCCTTCTTTGTCAAGGTAGACAACCCTCTTTCACTCATGTGACCGAGTCTCTGGTGCCACAGATTCTGAGAAGCCTCTGGTTCAGCTACATTTAGGCTTTCTGCACATATCTTCACATGAGTCTTGTATAAGGTTCCACAGATGTGTCCTCGGGCGATGACCATGGCACCTTTTATCATCCTCCAAGTGCCGTTGCTGAAGTGGCTAGCATAGCCCTGTTTGTCAAGGGCTACCCCCGAGAGTAAGTTGAGCCGAAGTTCTGGAACATGTCTGACCTCCTTCAGGGTTATTGTATACCCTGCATTTGTCCCAACTGTATTTCACCAATTCTCACTATCTGAGAAGAACTGGTATTCCCCATCTTCACTCCTCCAAAGTCTCATGCTTTTATGTTGTGAAGAAATCCATGTGAGGAGTGACGTGGTAGGATGCTGCAGTATCTACCACCCACTCGACATCCTGAGTTGCGGTGTGAAGACATGCTTCTTCATGGCAGGAGCATATAGCTACATCTACCGTGGTAACTACTAGTGTCTCTGCGTCATTCTTCTTCGGCTGGTTATTGCCTTGTCCCTGCTCCCGTTGCAGTTTCCGGCAATTTTTCTTCAAGTGGCCTTCTATGCCACAGTGGAAGCACTTGTCTGTCTTTTCTTTTCCCGTCCTTGGATCTGCCCCTGCTTTGTTTTTGCTTCTCTGCCTCTCCTCCCACCTTGATGTTTCTCTTGTTGTCTCCTCTCTCGCTGCTCCGAGACAAGGGCTTCTGTTTGATCTGAGCCCACGTCTTTTCTTCTGGCTTCTTCATTTGACAGGGCATCATTTACCATAGGCATGGTAAGTTTGCCTCATGGAGCTGAGTTGCTGAGAGTAACCACCAGAGTCTCCCAGCTATCAGGAAGAGACTGAGTAGCAAGAGGGCTTGAACTTCGTCTACTAGTTGCATGTCTACTGCAGACAACTGATTCACCAGGCTTTGGAACTCGTTGGTGTGTTCTACAACGGAAGTTCCACTCCGTAGCTTCAGGTTCACCAAACGCCTAATGATTAAGGCCTTATTCCGAGCTATTTTGGCCTGGAACATGTCTTCCAATTTCCTCCACATTTCATAGCATATGTGTCATGTGCTACATGGTGGAAGACATTATGGCCGATCCACTGCCTAATCTGACCCAAAGTTCTGTTGTTGAGTTTATTCCAGTCATACTCCTTAACAGACTCTGGTTTCACTCCCTTCAACTCAATGAAATCAAAAAATCTTTGCAATGCAAGAAATCTATCATCCGAGGTCTCCAGAGGGAGTAATTAGTTGCAGCCAGTTTAATCATTGCACTTGAATGGGAATCTTCCATTTCCATTTTAAGTTTTAAAGTTTAAAATGAAAATAAACTAAAATCGGGGCTGGATTTCACAAATCTGAGGTCACTGTTGCGTCCGGAACGGTCGAAAATGGTGGAATAGACACTTCGTTGGTCTAAATCCGACACATGGGCTGATTTGTAAATTATTAAAAGTTCTGGGGCAAAATTATAAATTTCAAAACTTTAGGGGGCTGAATGAAATTTACCAGGCTACTGACGTGGCACTGCTGACGTGGCAAGGCGAGACCGGGCTGCTGACATGGCGGCTGACGTGTCTGCTGACTGGACAATGACGTGGCGCTGACTGGGCGCTGACTGGGCGTGACGTGGCGCTGACGTGGCGGCCACACGGATCGTCTTCAACCTTCGTTCAGCGCGTGCGGCGCGTGGTTGAGACTGGTCTTCACTCACCGGTGAGTGTCGGCGGGTGCGGCGTCTTCCGGCCTCCGTTTGGTCGACGCGAAATACCACTGAGCTCGTCTCGACGTGAACTAGCTGATGGTGCCCTCAAATTGGATTTTTGACAACTTTTATCGGAACCGATTTTCCGATCGGAAGCTCTGTTACTCTCGTTTTACGATCCCAAAAAATAACCAAAGCTCATGATACCACTTGTTGTGATTCACCGATCACTCTTGGAGTGTTTTGAGGAAAAACCGAATGTAATCTTATTACTCTCAAGAATAAATTACAAGTTTACAAAAGAAAACTTTACAAAAAACCTCACACACACTCTCTCTGATTTTAACACTTCTTTGGGATAATGAAACTAAGTCTAGAGGCTCTTTTTATAGTGCCAAAACCGTGTGCTACAGTGCCACACGGTTTTGGCACTTGTTGGCAGCAAGCTGGAGGCACAACTCCATCTCCATCAAACTTTCGGCGTTGGTTGCATGCATGACTTTGTTCATGCTGCAAGCTGGACTTCACAACACCACCATGTAAATGCCACAACCTCTAACATGAATCCATCGTATAACAGTTCAATGTACAAAATTCGAACTCTCACAGCACAACAAAGGAGTTAAAACAAATAAAAATCAAACACCATTAATCAAAAAATCAAATTAACATTCAAACAACAAGGCACATCACAACAAAATATATTGGTGAATCAGAACCATCAAAATTAAAATGCTACAATCCCTGATTTTACTAAAACAAGATAAGTTCCACAATAACTATTTATCCAGTAAATATATGTTCTGCTATCACCATTCTTTACCTACAAAACAAAATAAGAAAACTACCAAACTACTGAGGAAACAAATGACTATTCAATTAGTATGGAGAATCAAAAATTAAGAGCGGATTCGCCTCGCCAATTGAATATCCTTAGCATGAATAGCACAAAGGTTGGTGTCATCAAACAGACCCACAACTGTTGAAGTTGCTTCCTCGAGAAGTTATCATTAGGGAAATTCAGAAGTTCCTATGCAATATGCTTTCTTGGACAGTAAGGTTCAACTGCACGACTTTGGAACCTCAAATTCGTCTGCGAAAAGAAATGACATGAATTAAGAATACATAATTCCACAACATAAGAATCAAATACTGAAATTTTCTAAATTGAAAATTTACCTTAAAGTCCTGAGCAATTTCACGAACTAGGCGCTAGAAAGGAAACTTACAAATCAAAAGCTCAGTGCTCTTCTAGTATTTGCGGATTTCACTGTTGTGAAAAAAATCATTAACCAATTGCATCCATTATACATATCTGTTGATGATGGTTTTTACCATGAGGAGATCAAAACCCCTGGGCCAGAGAAGGGTAAATTGGAGATTGTACCTGACCAGGAGAATAAAGAAGACCTAAATAGGTCGGTCAGATAAGGGGACCCGAGCCTATTGGACCACAATACCGACCTGACATACCGCCAGATTTGGCATTATGTGAGCATTAGTTGGGATATAAACCCGACTTGATGAGAAAGTGACAAATTCGGCAATATTTCGGCCCCGAGTCAGAACCTCGATATCAGACCCTGAAATCAACCTCGGCATCAGACTCTGAATCAAACGTCATATTAGCCTCTGAAATCAGATTCGACTCAGGAGGTCAGGAACTTATCTTCTGACACACAGAACAGCAGTGGAGTGGTTGCGTTACAGGTTGTCACGTGGGCAGAACGTGTTACAGTAGTGGAGTGGCAGAGTTGCAAGCTGGCAGAACATGCAGCAGTGCACCGAAAGGGTGAAATGATGGCTACCCACTAATAGAAAGTCGTTGAAGTCAGAAGTGTTAGAGTTGGTGCTCGGCACACCAAATTTTATTGTATTTACTGTAAATACAATGTACATTTTATTTTATTATGAATAAAATTGAGTAATTTTCATCAATATATTTTATTATATGGTAAAGGCGGAAAAGATTTTAGAATGAATAGTTGTGACGTAATTGTAAAAGCGCCGCAATAGTTACTGAGAAATGTCACATTATAATTCATTCTTAAAATTATTCGTAGGCAAGGTTTACATACTTGGTAGCTAGTAAACTCGTGAGACTCGTGAGACCGGTACGTGTCATATATTAGAATTGTTCTAGTGGTTTGTCTCAGTAAACCATGAGTCTTGGGAGACTCATATAGACACGTAGGTATTTATTGGATAAATATTGAACAACTCATTCAAAGATTCATGATAGATAGTACACAACATCAATAGGAATCTTTACGAGTCGAATAGCATATTAGCTCATTTGACTTGTGATACCACTGTGGATTTGTGAGATATCATATGTACTTTGATGACAGCCATGTCAACGATATTTTAAGATTAGACCTCCGCCTGTTTTTCTGGTATGGACTGATACGATATCCTGTGATGTATCCAGAGAGGATCTGTCTCGTGTACAGGGAGGTAACATTCCATCGGAGCCAAGTATCTTATCAGCTCGGGTTTGGGTAAGGTCCCACCAAGTCTGGATTATTTATCGGCATGGGGTCAGAGCATCTCCCCCATGCCGGGTCATAATTAGTCCGGGGAGGTAACGTTCCCTCAAAGTCAAGTATTTTATCATCTCGGGTTTGGGTAAGGTCTCACCGAGTCTGGATTATTCATCGGTATTGGGTCGAAGTATCTCCCTCATGGCCGGATCTTGATTGGTCCGATGAGATAACATTCTCTCAGAACCAAAGTTATTTGACCAGCTCGGGGTCGGGTGAAGTCCCGCCGGGTCTGGATTATCATCGGTATTGGGTCGGAATATCTCCCCATGGTCGGATCTTGATTGGTCTGAGGAGGTAACATTCCCTCAGACCCCGAGACTGGTTTATTTTCGGCATGGGGTCGAAGTATCTCCTCCCTGGCCAGATCAGGCTCGGAATTTCCCTTCATGATCAGATATTGGAGAACGAGTTAACAAGTCAAAAGTGAAAATTGTGCCAAGTATTGAAAGCAGGAAATAAAACATTCATTTAGATATCAGAAAAATGTATTAAGTACAGAAGAAAAGTAAATTGTTTGTTACACAGGGCCCCTTTGGGGTCACCCTCACTCCTTAGCCCGCACATGGGTAAAACCTCTGGCTCAGGCTCAGCAGAGTGGATCTCAGTTTCAACTTGATCGGCATGAGAAGCTTTGACTTCAGCTGCAGGCACTTCAGGCTCGGGAGCAGGGGCTTCAGGCGGAGCCTCCTCGGGAACTGGAGACATAGGCACGGCAGCTATAGGCGCAGGGTCATGAATTTGCTCAGGATGAGGCATGAGTAAGGCAAGGGCCTCGTCCTCTGAGAGCTCCCCATTGTAGTATTTAATGGCAGTGTGGACGGGCCCCATGTCCACCCTGGGCAAGAACATCGGGATGATCTCCGTATAGTCTTCAATCCCGTCGAGCTTGGCTTTCTCCAAGTCTGCCTCCAGCTTGGCCTCTTTGTTTTACAGGTCATCCCGGGCCTGATCCCTCTCCTTAATTGCCTCTTTGAGTTTGGAGGTTAAGCTGACTTTGTCCCACCTCAGCCGCATAGCCTCATCCTCCGAATCCTTCATCTTTTTCTTTATAACGGCGGAGGTATTGTGGAGGGAATCGTTCAGTGCTGTAGTCTCGGCCACGACCTTTTTTAGCCCTTGGACCTCGGAGATAAGCTTTTGGTTCTCCTATGCACTTGGCCCCCCTCGGACAGTAAGCTCATCAACAGGTCTTTATTCCGGGCCATCATGTAACTGACCTTCAAGAGAGAAAGAAAGAGTTATAATTCCCCAAGTAAAAGCGAAGTACGGAAACGGAAAATGGCGCTTACCTTAAGGTTGTATGTGCAGAATTTGGAGATCAGCTCCTCAAAGGAGATGTCCATATATATTGGAATCTGCTCAGGGGGGATCACTTCGGCCATTAAGTTGAATACGGGCACCAGATGGGCCACCGCATCATGGACCTTTTCATTGAAGTCGTCCATCCTCAACACCACCATTCTCTTCCCGATCTCTGAGGGGACCTCTACTGTTTTCTTTTCCTTTCGAGTATTGGCCCTCTTAGTGGGGGCTATTCTTCTTCCTCGGGCTCAACTACTTCTTCACTGAGCAGACGGTAGTGCTTATTTGAAGGTCTGGATGGAACAAATGACGGTTGGACCATTGGGCTCGGAACGACCAGTGTAAGAGTGGGCCGATGAGGTGCCACTGGATGAGCAAGCATCTTGGCTTTTCCCTTAGGCCCGGGAGGAACCGGAGTGGTGAACCGTCGCTGAGAACTTCCAGCTGCCCTCTAGCCGGCCTTTTTGGCCAGGCTTTTGAGCTGCCTATTGATGTCACATGACTTTGTCATCCCTGCAGAATGCAAGACAGAAAGCATGGTCAGTTCCGAGCACAAATAACCTCAATCAGATTTAAGATAAGTATAAGAAATTTTTTAGTAGATCAGATGACAACTACCTAATCGTCCTGGAGCCTATGGAGGTGTGCTCCGAATGAGGCCCGATTCTACAAGGGCGAAATCATTGACAATATCCTTCCCGAAGCTGAAAAAACTCCGGGCTTTCTTAATCCCGGCCCGGACCTCATGACTGACTTTTGGAGGATCCCTCCAGCAGGCTGAAGGTTTGAGAAGTTAGTATCTTTTCATGAAATTTACAGAGAACTAAGGGATCAGGTCCTCACCTCCTTCCGTGAAGACGTCTGGGAAGACTATCTCTTCGGAAGTTGTTGACCGAGTTGACCCCAGTCGCCCGTGGCCCAGAACTAGGGATCTTTGAAGTTTTTGTTAGTCCAGGGGAGCTCGGTGAAGAGAATGGGTACATCGGTGTAAGAGGAGAGGTAATACCAACCGTGGTGTGTATTTGGGTTGGCCTTTAGTTTGTACAGTCTTTGCAGCTCCTCAAAGGTCGGCTCTCCTAGGCCCGCTCGATGCCATATCACATGGAGACCGGCTAGTATCCTCAAACTGTTCAGATTCAGTTGGCAAGGAATGACTTCCATCGAGGCAAGCATCCTCGCAAAGTATGACTTGATAGGCAGTCGCAGACCGCATTCGAAGAAGGATGAGAGGACGACCATGAAGCCGAACTCAGGCCGGCTTGCGAACTCGCCAAGATCTGGGACCTCTAGCGCTATATCTATGGGGGCCGCGTACTGATGGCAGAGTACGCTCAACGTATCTTCCGTGATGGTTGAAGGGCAGTCCATGTCCATGGAGGACCAATCTAGATCACCCGGCTCAGGATTTGGTCGGGGAATTCGATGGCGATATGTGTCGTTCTCTTCCTGAGATGGAGTTGGTGTGGTATCTAATTCTTCTAACCTGGCCGCCCCCGAGTTGAGGAGAACCTCTTCCTGGGAAGGAGATCGGAGGATTGAGGGCCGAACTGAGGAAGATTCAGCATCTGACATTCCTAACATGGCAGGGTCCGAGGAGGGCAGTTAGTGATCAGTATGGGGGCATCATACACTCAAAGACTATTCTAACGACCGAGGACCTAGACCTAAAGTCTCTAAAACGTCATAGCAATGGCAAAAAACAGTAAGTCTTTTCCTAAGCATCAAACAAGACACACACTTAACAATACACCCAGAAAACCCAAAAATCAAACATCCTAACCCAC
The DNA here is from genome assembly GCA_019454045.1 of Zanthoxylum bungeanum. Classification (NCBI taxonomy): domain Eukaryota; kingdom Viridiplantae; phylum Streptophyta; class Magnoliopsida; order Sapindales; family Rutaceae; genus Zanthoxylum; species Zanthoxylum bungeanum. The sequence continues at coordinate 159,382 of SKCR01024824.1, forward strand.
AACCCATTATTCGGCCTAAAGCGTATACATACTACACCATCCAATCGACCCGCGAACCAAACCACACACTTCCACAACACATTCGCAACACATAGTAGAGATATAAACACAAAAACATGATAAAAAGCATGAAGAACAGGCAAGAACACATACATGAACATTCACAGGCAGCAAATAAGCATGAAAAGTCTCGAAAATTAGATAAAAGTAGGTGGAGCAAAAGACTTACTTGATTTGAGAAGTTGAATGGTGAGCTAGTCTGGCCGGTCTTGAAGTCTATTGATAGCAGAGAGCGGAGAAGAAATTTTTATGTATTTTGGAAGAGCTGGGGTTCGTAAAAAATGGGAAAGGTGTGGTGTTTTTCTTTTTGTAGGAAGCTCGGGCATCCTTGGCCGTTAGATCTCAGAGAGATGGCTCGGATGCGCTCCACGTGGCACTATTAAATCCCATCTGCTCAAACTCTAATGAACGACTGAGATTAGAAACCTTTCAGCTGGCTCTAAACGGACGATTATTTTGGTTTTGGCGGAAGAACCGTGGATGCTTGACAAGTGTCACGGCCAGATTAAACCCTAAATGTGATTTGATGGGTGTTTATGATGGTAATGATGGTTTACGGTTTTCAAGGGATGATTACTAGAAGGGTAAAAGGGGTATTTGCTTCAAGCCACAGGCGTCGTTTGGACTGGTATCAGAAACCTCCGTGCCCGAGCACATGAAGATGACAAGGACGACCAGATTAATAACCGAGGCAGTTTTTATGGCTCCTAGAGACGAACGTTGCCATGTTGATCAGCATTCCCCTTTGACTTTATAGTTCCCGGCACCAACTCGTACACTCGATGAAACCGAGAACTAGGGGACAGATGTTGATAGTGATTATTGTGACCAAGTACTTTGAACAGCTCGGCAATGGCAGAAAGGGGATTTCTTTTTTGGGAGGATGAATAGTCTGAGAATATTGACAATTCCTTGACCAGACATAGTATTCAGACATGGTCTTCAAGATTTGACCGACCCGAGGAGATAACATAGTGAAGATATCAGAGACCGACGACATCAATCGTCAACAAGCTTTATTAGAAACAAAGAAATATAGGAATGTGATCACTAAAAGATACAAGCCAGATGCCTATAACTGTGCAGCTAAAGAGCTTAATGTTGGCTTGACCCTTTGGAGAAATGATGTAGGGAATTGGGTGTTAGAAGGTGGCCATATAGGAAGCTCATGAGCTTTCAAACACTTGTCAAGAATGTTAAGGAATTGCAAAGAGAAAGTGAGAGAAGTGAATGAATCCTGACCCGACCTGGTAAAGAAGAGAGAAGAGGATATGGTATCAAACACCTTGGTATGCCGACACGAGGATAGACATCGGGTTTGTCGTATCTTGTGCTTATATATAGATGACGTAAGCCCTATATGAAGGTTGATGCGATGGGAACAAGACAGAGGATAAGCTTCTGACACACGGAACAACGTGAGTGGCTGAATTGAAGACTATCACGTGGGCAAAATGTGTAACAGTAGTAGAATGGCAAAGTTAAAAGCTGGCAGAACGTGTGATAGTGGGCAATAATAGTAGGAAAATGTGGCTGACATCACGAATTAATGGGCATAATGTGTGTTAGTGGGTAATAATAGCAAGAAGACATGGTTGACGTCACATGTTGGTGTAATAGTGAATCTAGACGCACTATATAAAGATGATGAATACCCAATTTTATGGGTTGGTTGGTTGTTTTCTAGCAATAGAAGCATTTTCATCACTTGTAAAAGCTCTATAAAGCTTAGCATTAGAGAGAGATAGAACAGGTCGATTTGACCCGAGGTGGTAATAAAAATTACTTTTCCTTGCATCCGTGGACGTAGGTTGGAGCCACTCTCCACCGAACCACGTTAAATCCTTTATTTTCTTTGTGATTTCATATTTGCTTGAAAATTTTGTTTGGCTCCTAACTAACAAAACAAATTCACTACTTGGAGAGGTTTGTTCGAGGAGTAAGTTCTCTAAATTACCCCTGGAACGAAAAACAACAATCAACAATAAGAAAACTGAATCCTTTGACAATACACATGCTTTCATGACCCAAGGAACATGGCAGTGCTGATATTCACAAATTAAGAGCGGAGGACGTAGGCATAATATACACCTTTATTGTAGTTCCCGACATCAACTCACAAACTAGTTGATATCGAGAACTATGAGACATATGTTGATAGTGATTTTCAGCCCCAAAGAACTTTGAAGACTGGAGAATGGTATAATGGGCTTTTGTATTTAACAAATGAAAGTCCAAGGTCCTTATGAGGTCAGAACCCGAGGATGGGAAGAGGCGCCTGAGGTCAGTATGGCATGTTGAGGCAAAGTTGGGATATCGACCCGACCTAATGAGAAAATATCATATTCGAAAGAAATTGAGCATCAATGATGACCAACCTAAGGTGGTTTGTAACGACCAACCCAGCCTAGAAAGCTGGGTCAGATTCGGCCTCAAGACATAACCTCGGTATCAGACCATGGGATCAGATCCTGGACCGAGCATCATATCAGCCTCAGAAACAGAACCTCGGCATCAGCCTCTGATTCGATAGCAGAAGGTCGGAATCTTATCTTCTGGCACATAAGACAGTAGTAGAGCGATTGCGATGAAGGCAGTCACGTGGGCAGAACGTGTTACAGTAGTGGGATGGAAGAGTTCCAGGCTGTCAAAACATGTAGCAGTGCACCAAAAGGCTAAAACAATAGCTATCCACCGACAAAAAATGGTTGAAGTTTTTTATGGTGATTTCTGTGACTAAGGAATTTGAATAGTTTGGCAAGGGCAGAGAGGGAATTTCCTTTTTTTGGAGGATCAGATGTTCAGAGGTATTGGTCAGTCCTCAACCAGGAAGAGAGTCTGGACATAGTTTCCTGGATCTGGCCGACCATACGACACAACGTGGTGGAGATTTCAGAGGCCAACAACATCAGAGCTGAGGTCGACCACATTAGTCCAGTAGCTCGGTTCGGTTATGTTTCACCTCATGGACCATGATGGATGGCTCGGATGTGCCGAGTCAGGTCGATAACACCATTCATAGCTCGGTGGATCATTTGACCGGCCTCTTGAAGACCGACATGTGAATAGGGTAGTCTGGACTTTTCCTTTTGACATACATCACAATTTGAAAGCTCTTCACAGGATGGCATCATTATATTTGCGTGTAGCAGTGTACAAAACAGGGTGATGTAACAAGCCGTCAGATGGTAGGTTTACTTTCGGTGAGACAGTCCTGGGGCAGAGAGCCCATCAATCAGTCGGAGAATCACATGGGTGACGTCATGGAAGCATGGGAATAGTGTTGTAAATCTCCTAGTATATAAATGAAAGTTAGTCTCATTTGTAGGGGATAGCTAAATTTGTAACAAAAGAATGAGCATTATTTGTAAAAAGAAAGGTAGACAAATAGCTCGATTTCTTTTAGACCCTTCCTGAAAACTGGTCGGTCGAGCTTGGTTTGGTAATAAAAATAACACCCCACTTTGTGCCCGTGGACGTAGGATGGACTTGCTCCGCCGAACCACGTTAAACTCTCTTTGTCGATTTTGTGTTCTTTTTGCCTTTTGCTACATTTGCTTTTGGTCTCCCATAACCAAAAAAATTCAAGGTTGAAGGAGGATTGTCTTGGGAAAGATCTCAAAACTGCCCCTGGGACGAAAATCACCCATCAACAGTTGGTGCCGTCTGTGGGGAAAGAACAAAAAGCAACTTGCGTAGTGAGACGATGGCGAAAGGCGGAAGCCATAGGTCATTGGAGAGTTCAGCAGCAGAGCGGTTTGGGAAAGTGAAAGGAAAGCTGAATGCGAGGGGAAAGGAACAGGCGAAGGTTGGTTCGAGTGGAAAGAGGAAAGGGATTGTAAGAGAGTGGAAGATTGACGATAGTGGGAAAAGATGGGGAAAGCAATAGCTCTTCTTATTGAGTTGTAGAATGAAATGTAAAAAGGATGGTCAACGATCAGCCATTAGGATTGAGTTGTAGAATGAAATGTAACATAAAAAAGGGGTGATGTTTGTCTTGCTGCCGCTGGCCATAGCTGAACAAGTTCCTCCGAGAGAAGGTGCTAAGCTTGTTCGGCATGTCAGGTCCTCAGTTTCACGGCCAAGATAGTCCTCAAGGATCGGCCAGGGAACCAGTTAGCCAAGGGCACGAGGTCGACATTCATCAGGGCCCTCTCCGTTCAGCGCAGTAGCCTCCCCGAATGGGAGGAAATAAGAAAAAGCCCATGGGGCGGGCCACAGGGAGTCAGAACAGAAGACCTCGGCTGGGCTCCCGAATTTGATCAAAAATGGTTTTGGAATGCCCAGTTGGGGGATTCTTGTCAACACGGTCTGGGGCTTTCAGATTCAAGCTCGGACTAGAAGATGTGTCGGACTACAAGACAAGAACCAGAAAATGATTGTAAAAGCCTCTCTTAAAATTACCCGTAAAAAGTTGTAAGAAGGGCAGCAGGTACCTTGAATATGAATAAAACTTTCTCTTTGAATTAAGAAACTTGTCCATTTTACTTATTTATTAATTGAATGCGAAAGTTATGTTCAATATTCTTGGGATGTGCTCGATGCGAAGGGGTGATCGGTAGCCAGGAATGGCACCAAGCCCATGGCACGCCAACCCTGGGTGTCATTATCAAACCCCCAAGGAAGTATTTTGACCTGGCTCCTTTCACCTTTGTGGATCTAGAACGCATCAAGGGATTGAGTGCATGTGGGAAAAGCGCGAACCCCTCGTAGCAAGCCAATCCCGAGTGTCATTATCAAACCCCTAAGGCCGGAGCGTTACTACCCCATGACTTGCATTTTTGAGGAGTAGGTCGGGTAAACCGGACCCATGGAGGTTTTTCCCCTGCGAGTTGGTTGATGAATCCCGTTGAGAACCACCAGGGTACATGGCATGGGGACGGCCGAAGAGCCTCCATAACCATTGTGACCTCGGGTAAACCGGACCCAGGGATGGCGCACACGGGGAGTCTTCTTCCCCCGTTGGGTATCTGCCTAACCGCTTTGGATCAGGAGAAGCATGGCATGGGGAGGTTTCTGCCCTCATAGCGCTTGCAGACTCCAGAGCCGCCTAGTATGAGGAGGTTTCTGCCCTCATGACTTTTGCCGCTCACCGATCCATATCCCGGCTAGCCAGGATGCTGAATTGTAAGGTTCTAAATTGTGTTTTGGGAGGCACCAGGCAGGACGCTGCCTTGGGGCACCCGAGTTGTTATCTTTTTGGGTCTGTGTTGAGTATGTGCTAAGTCATCTCTGTTGTGATAACCTTGACTTGTTCCTGTTTTTGTTTTTGCTGATACCCGATAAGGGGACGCCTGCGCCGAGATCTGCGGAGCCTCAGAGGTTGAAAATCTTCCCTCGTGATTAAGTCTCATCTGTTCCACCAGCTCGGGGCTGGATTAGTTCCGCCGAGGCTATATTGTTTCACCAGCTCGGGCTGGATTAGTTCCGCTAAGGCTATCTTGTTCTACCAGCTCGGGGCTGGATGAGTTCCACCGAGGCTATTATGTTTCACCAGCTCGGGGCTGGATTTTTTTCGCCGAGGCTATCTTGTTCTACCAGCTCGGGGCTGGATTAGTTCCGCCGAGGCTATTATGTTTCACCAGCTCGGGGCTGGATTAGTTCCAGTGAGGCTATCTTGTTCTACCAGCTCGGGGCTAGATTTGTTCCACCGAGGTTATGTATTCCACCAGCTCGGGGCTGGATTAGTTCCGCAGAGGATATTATGTTTCACTTGCTCGGGGATGGATTAGTTCCGCCGCGGCTATCATGTTTCTTCAGCTCGGGGTCGGGTTACATCCCACCGAGTACATATGATCGGCATGGGGACAGAGCATTCCCCCATGGCCGGATCTTTGTTGGTCTGGGGAGGTAACATTCCCCCAGATCCAAGTGTTTCTTCAGCTCGGGGTCAGGTTACGTCCCACCGAGTACATATGATCGGCATGGGGACAGAGCATTCCCCCATGGCCGGATCTTTGTTGATCTGGGGAGGTAACATTCCCCCAGAGCCAAGTGTTTCTTCAGCTCGGGGTCGGGTTACATCCCACCGAGTACATATAATCAGCACGGGGAAGGATCATTCCCCTATGGTCGGATCTTTGTTGGTCTGGGGAGGTAACATTCCCCTAGAGCCAAGTGTTTCATCAGCTCGGGGTCGGGTTAGGTCCCACCGAGTGCATTTGTCATCGGCTCGGGGACAGAGTATTCCCCTAATGGCCAGATTCGAATTGCTCGGGGTCTGAATTTCTTCTCACATTCAGACTCAAAAGAGCAAGTTAGAAGCAAAATTTGAGCTAAATATGGGAAGTAGGAAGTAAAGCATCCAAAATGTATAGCAAAAAATAAATTATGCATTGTTATTACAAAAGTAAGCGTATTTTTTGGTCCATGGGGCCCCCTTAGGGTCACCCTCACTCTTCAGCCCGAACAGGGGCAGCTGTTTCTTCTTGGTCGGGCCCGGGTAGCAGAACCTCTGGTGCAGGCATGACAAGGGGAACCTCGGCTTCTGTTTGGGAGGCAGGAGGGGCTTCAACTACTTCTACTTCAGTCACTTCAAGGGCAGGGGCAGGTGCCTCGGGCTGGATCTCCTCAGGGACCGGGGACATGGGCACAATAGAAAGGGGCTCGGGATCCTGGATTTTCTCCGATGGGAGGGCAGGTAACTCGCGAGCCTCCTTCTCCGAGAGCTCCCCTCTACATAACCGGATAGCCACATGGATTGGTCCCATTTCAATCCTGGGCATCACCATCAGAATGATTTGAGCACAGTCGCTGCCTCCTCGAGCCTAGCTTTCCCCAACTCGTCCTCTAGTTCAGCCTTTCTTTTCTTCAGCGCCTCCCGAGCTTGATCCCTCTCTTTGGTCATCGCTTTAAGTTTGGAATCCGAGCTCGCCGCCTCCCACCTCAGACGTTTGGCTTCCTCTTGGGTGGCCTCCAGATTTTTCTTGGCATAGCAGAGGCGTTGTAGAGGGAATCGTTCAAAGCGATAGCATCGGCCGCGGCTTGTTTGAGTACTTGGTTTTCTTTCTTTTCTCCGGCCAGCTCGGCCATGGCATGCCTCAGGTCCTCCTCTTTTTTGGCCAGCTCGACCTCCCGCTCCGTGATTTGGCTTTGGAGTCTCTGTACCTGGCCCCCTCGGATAAAAGGCTCATGAGTAGGTCCTTGTTCTGGGCCATCACATAGTTTTCCTGCAAGTAAGAAAAGAAATAGTCAGAAATCAACAAGTAAAAACGTGGGACGGGAACAGGGAAGCATATTTACCTCAGCGATCCGGGTAGAGAACCTGGAGATCGCTTCTTTGAGGGATAGGTCCTCGAACTTAGGGATCCGCTCCAAGGGCACTATGTCGGCTAATAGATTGATCACCGACACCAGATGGGAAGTAGCATCCCGGACCTTCTCACTTAGATCATCCACCCCCAGCACAACAACTCCCTTCCTAATTTTGGGAGGGGCTTCAGCAATTCTCCTCTCCCGCCGATCAGTGGACCTCATGATCAAGGACTTCTCATCCTCATCCTCCTCTTGGAGTTCAACCACCTCATCTCCGAGCAGGCGGCGGTGTTTGCTCGCTGACCTGGATGAAGCGGAAGAGGTTCGGACCGTTGCACTTGGTGCCGCCGTTGTAGGGGAAGGTAGGAGCTGGACCACCGGACGAGCAGGAAGTTTGGATTTTCCTTTGGCCTCTGTAGTGGTCAGCCACCTCCGAGAGCTCCCGGCTTCGCCCGGCCCGAGCCTATTGGTTAGACCTTAGAGCAGCTCCATGAATTTGGCTAGTTTTGACATTCATGCAGAATACAAGTCATAAAACATGGTCAGTTTCTAAATTCAGAAAACTTCGTTCAATTTTGAGCTGAGCACAAGGAATCTATTCGAATGTTAGTTGGGAGCTACCTAATTGCCCCGAGGCCTGTGGGGGTGCGCTCCGGATATGGCCCGATTCCACAAAGGTCGTGTTGTTAACTATTTTCCTCCAATGGCTAGCAAAGTTCCGAGCTCTCTTGATCTTAGTTCGGACCTCGTGGCTGACTTTGGGAGGTTCCCTCCAGCAGGCTGAGAAGGTTTGATGAATTAGCACTTAATTGATGAGAATTAAGAAAAGAAGCTAAGGGCTCGGTATCTCACCTCTGGCCGAGAAGACATCTGAGACCTCTATCTCCCCTGAAACTATTGACTGAGATCTCCCCCAATCGCCCGTGGCCCAGAACCAGGGGTTCTTGAAGTTCTTGTTGGTTTGAGGGAGCTCCGTGATGAGGGCAGAGACGTCGGCATATGAAGAAAGGTAGTACCAACCGTGATGAGATTTCGGGTTGGCCTTCAGCTTGTACAACCTTTTTAGCTTTTCGAAGGTCGACTCTTCGAGGCCTGCCCGGTGCCATATTACATATAGGCCATCCAATATCCTCCAACTGTTCAAGTTCAACTAGCAAGGGGCAATCTCCATCCGGGCCAGCATCCTCGCAAAATATGATTGGATGGGCAGCCGTAGACGCACTCAAAGAAGGAAGAGAGAAGGGCCACTGAGCCGAAGTCAGGCTGGCTCACGCGTTCAATCAGACCAGAAACCTCAAGAGTTATATCAATTGGGATTCCGTACTCCTGGCGGAGCTCACCCAAGGCATCTTTTGTGATGGTGGAGAGGCGGTCCAAGTCCAAGGAGGACCAGTGCAGTTCACCCGGCTTAGGGTATACGTGGAATTATGTGGTGATAGGTATCGTTCGCTTCTTGAGAAGAGGTTGGCGTGGTATCTAACTCCTCTAAGTTGGATGTTCCCGAGTTGGAGGAGGATTCTTCAGTACGAAGAGGTTGAGGTTTTAGAGGTTTGGCAGAGGAAGATTCGACGTCAGACATTCATGACAATCGCAATGTACGAGAAAATCAGTTAGTGGTCAGTTTGAGGCACCGCGGGCTGGAGAGCTACTCTAAATTCCGGGAACCTATGCCTAAGGTATCTAAATGTCCTAGTAGTGGCCACAAACAGTAAGTCTCTTCCTAAAACATCAAACCAAACACATAACTTAGAAAACCCGAAACACATACATCCTACCCCACAACCCATCCTTCACCTAGAAAACATATGCATCATACACTCCACACCCAACCCGAAACATACTTTGCAACATAGAACAAGGAAATAAACATACTAGAAGAAATGAAGAACATGCAACAGCAAGTAAACAAACATTCGCAAGCAACAAACAGTTATGGTGGATTATAGTTGTTGATGGTAATTTTTGACACGACGAGGGCAGAAATGGCATTTTCCTCATCAAGAGGACCATCTTCCGTAAGTTTGACCTCTCTTGACCGATCACTAAGTACTGGCCTGATCTTCAGGGTCCTGTCGACCATAAGATATGATGTGTTCGAATATCGGCTGCCGACCTCTTGTTGGCCCAATACCGACCACATTAGTTCGATGGCTCGGACATTGTCAGCTCGGTAACAACATTCATAGTTCAGAAGACCATTTTAACTGACCTCTTGGAGATCAATATGTGATCAGGGTATTTTAGACTCTTACTTAGAACATGTATCACCGCTTGATTCTTTCAAGGTTGGTATCATTATTATCATGCGGGGCATTATGCAAGATAAAGTGATGTGACAAGCTGACGGATGGAGTAGGTTTACTTTCGGCCAAGTAGCCTGAGATTATGTTTGCTTTCGGCCACGTTGTTTTGGGACAAGGAGCCCGTCAATCAGTCAGAGATCCACATGGGTGACATCACAGAAGCATGGGAATAATGTTACGTATTCTTTAGTATAAAAAGGGAGGAGATTAGGTTGGATGTGGTGATCAAAAAAAAATTCACAAGAAGAACTATTTTGTAAAGAGCAGTACAACGTAAAAAACTCGGTTTCCTTTTGACCTGCCCCAAAACAGGTCGGCCGAGCTCGTTCCAGTAATAAAACACCCATATTCATTTTGTGCCTGTGGACGTAGGGTGGATTCATTCCGCCGAACCACGTAAAACTCTTTGTCGATTGTGTGTTGATTTGTTTTTTACAAAAGTTTGCTTTTGGTCCCTCATAACCAAAAAAATTTACAGTTGAAGGAGGATTGTCCCGGGAGCACTATCTCGATATTGCCCCTGAGACAAAAATCACCCGTCAATAGTTGGCGTCGTCTGTGGGAAATCATTGAACAAAAAGCAACTTGCGTAGTGAGACGATGGCAGAATGTGGAAACCGCAGGTCATCAGAGAGCTCAATAACAGAATGGGTGGGAAAAATGGAGGAAAGCATGAGAAAAGATAAGGAGGAAAACCAGACCCTCATGAAATCTATGATGGATAAGCTGGAAAGAATGGAAAAGATGAACAATGAAAGATTAGAAGCCGGGACAAGCCGAAGGTGGAAAGAAATAACAGAAGGGAAGATGGTCGTAGATCTAAGCAGGGACGATGAACCCAGGAGGAAGGACCCCCATGGAGTGAGGTCTGTAGTAATAGGGAGAGCTTCGCAGGTGGATGACACATGGGAAGAAGAAAATGAGAGGCAATTACCATATTCCTTATGTAGTATCCCACGCTTTAGGAAATGGGGAGATAGAAGACATGATGGAGGGGATCATGAGGTTTCTAGTCGCGGCATGCGTCGTGCCCGAAGTGACAGGCGCGAAAGAGTCCGCGGGAGGCAGCGTGATAATGCTGATGACCATATGAAAGCCTGGTTTAGAAAAGAAATGACAAAGTGGGAAGAAAACTTCAAAACCGATAAAGGGGATGCTCGAGATGGGGAAAATGAATCTCCTTTTACGGAGGAAATATGGTCGGCAGAGTTCCCTAGACGATTCACCGTGCCATCCATGGCACCTTACAAAGGCCATACCGATACAAAGTCACACATCGAAGGTTTTTTTTTTGTTGATGGAGGTCCAAATGATGGTGGGAGATGCCATCTGCAAGGTGTTCCCTCTAACCCTGAGCGGGCCTGGTATTCTATGGTTTAGAAGTTTGACCCCGGGCAGCATCAGTAGCTTCTCCCAGCTTAGGAAGTCGTTTGTTCGACACTTTAAAGGGGTGTGCGTTCCAAAAAAGACAGTAGGGGAGTTGATACTAATGAAGCAGGGGGATGACGAGCCCCTAAAGAATTTTATCGAAAGATACCATGATTTGGTGCTCGAGGTCAGGGGATACGAGTCACTAGAGGCATTGGAAAGTTTGAAGGGGGCCCTGAAAGTCGAAAAGTTGTGGAACCATCTGAGGATCCAGGACACGCCGGATTATGCCACTGCCCTGGAGACGGTCAGGAAGTTTGTTTTGTTGGAAGAGGCGGAAAAGGTCGCCCGGAGGGGCGCAACTACCAAAGAAAAAGTGGTAAGGGCGGAAATTTCCCGGAGGCCAGAGAGGGAGTTCAGGAAGCCACCCCCGACACAGAGGCAGTTCAGGATGATGCCTCCCAGTAATCAGGAGAAGAGGGCTCCAGCTCAGGTGAACCATATGGTTGGAGGAGCAGCATATATTCCCTTGAATAAGCCATTGGGTCAGATCATCATGGAGATCCAAGGCAAATGCCTCCTGATGGAGCCAGACTTGAGGAAGTACTCGGCAGAAAGGAAGAACGAAATGTCTTACTGTATGCACCACAACTTGAAAGGGCATACACCAGACGGTCGTAGAGACCTACGGGAGTAGGTGGATAATCTGGCACATAATGGTTATCTGAATGATTACATCGACCATGAAGTCATGGCAGCCCGACAACGGCCAAACCACAGAATAGATATATATCATCGCTGGTGGGAGGATGCTGGCCAGAGACTCTAATCGGTCTAGGAAGAATTATAACCGGATCTGGCGGTGGAACAGACCCCGGGAGTTCAGATGGGTCGGTCAGTACCAGTAATATTCACGAATGAAGATTCCCTTGGGGTGAGCTTCCCCCATGACGATGCACTAATAATTAAGGCGGTGATCGGTGGTGCAGAGGTAGATAGGATCCTGGTGGATCCCAGAAGTGCGGTGGACATAATCTCCAAGGAAACTTTGGACGAGCTCGGAGTGGAGTATGATACTGTGATTGATGACGGGACTCCCCTGTACGGCTTTGGGGGTACAACAGTCGTTCCCTTGGGAAAAATACAATTGGCCATGACAATCGGGACATATCCCTGAACTTTGACGATCATGATGGACTTCACGGTAGTAGACTGTATGAGTAGTTACCGGGTCATTGTTGGCCGACCTTTCATGATGAAGGCAAAGGCTGCGATGTCGTGCTATTATTTAAAGTTGAAATTTCCCACCCGAGACGGGATTGGGATAGTGTGCGGAAGCCAGAAAGCAACCTGAAGCTGTTTCACTACCGTCTCTAGGGAGACTCTTTGCATTGAAGAAGGTAGCCGGAAAAGAAAAGAAAGGGGAGACGAGGAAGGGACAGGTGAGTCTCCAGGTCCCCGGCCGAAGAATTTTGCTCGATTAGGTGCAGTTGAAGAGTTGGAGTCGGTAGCGCTCTTCGGACCGGAGAGAAGTATAAAAGTAGGGGCAGCCTTGGAGGAAACCCTGAAGTGCGACCTGTTGAAGTTTTTAAAGCAGTACCCAGACGTTTTTGCATGGGGGCATAGTGACATGTCTGACATAGATCCTAAGTTCATCAACCACTGTTTAGCAGTGGATCAGGCCCACATATCGTTCAAACAGAAGAGAAGGATATTCAACCAGGAATGGTGTGAGGCGATGGGTGCCGAGGTGGAAAAATTATTAAAAGTCGGGTTTATCAGAGAGGTGAGATACCTGGAGTGGGTGTCAAATGTGGTTTTAGTGAAAAAGCCCAGTGGGAAGTGGAGGATATCCGTAGATTTTACCAACCTCAACAAAGCTTGTCCGAAGAACAGCTTTCCACTTCCAAATGTAGACCAATTGGTGGACTCGACGGCCTGTCATAGGCTGCTCAGTTTTATGGACGCTTTCTCAGGGTACAACCAGGTCAAGATGCATCTGGGGGATGAGGAGAAGACAGTTTTCATCATAGATCAGGGGCTATATTGTTATAAAGTGATTCAATTCGGTTTGAAAAATGCTGGGGCAACATTTCAGAGGCTGGTGAACAAGGTTTTCAAGTCCCTGGTCGACAAATCTATGCAGGTGTATATCGATGATATGATGACGATGTCCAAAGAGCCGGGGTGTCATTTGGCCGATATGGAAATGACTTTTGAGTTATTGAGGAAGCATAATCTGAGGCTGAACCCAGAGAAGTGCGCATTCGGCGTGGCCTCGGGAAAGTTTTTGGGCTACATGGTGAGTTCCCGGGGCATAGAAGCTAATCCCCAGAAGATCCGAGCTGTTCTGGATTTGAAATCCCCCGGGACAGTCAAAGAAGTATAGAGTCTAGCCAGCCTGGTGGCCGCATTAAATAGGTTTATTTCCCGAGCAATCGATAAGTGCCACCATTTCTTCAAGATCATCAAGAAGGCAAAGAGAGGTCAACTGGACGGCGGAATGCGATGAGGCTTTCCTGCAGTTGAAGGAGTATTTAACACAGCCCCCACTCCTAGCTAAGCCGATCCCAGGTGAGACTTTGTTATTATACTTGGCTGTTTCTGAACATGCTGTAAGTTCGGTACTAGTACAAGAGGCCAATAAAATTCAAAGGCCGGTATATTATGTTAATAAGGCTTTAATAGATGCAAAGACCAGATACCTAACCCATGAACTGGTGGCTCTGTCTTTAATTACTACGGCCCATAAGTTGCGACCTTACTTCAGGCCCATCCTATTGGGGTATATACCGACCATCCTCTAAGGTAGATTCTGCATAAGCTGGAGGTCTCAGGTAGACTAGTAAAGTGGTCGGTGGAGCTGAGTGACCATGACATTTCCTATCTGTCGAGAACGGCAGTGAAGGGCCAAGCTTTAGCAGACTTTGTGGCCGAGTTCACAGTGTCACAGATTTTAGTAGTTGTAGAGAGTGTGTGGGAGTTTTTAGTGGACGGTTTGGTCAGTTCACAAATAATGAGGCCGGGATTGTACAGAAAAGCGGTGAAGGTGAGGAAGTGGTATATGCCCTGAGATTCGCCTTCGAGGCCACAAATAATGAGGCCGAGTATAAGGCAATTTTGGCCGGTCTAAGATTATGTATAGTGGTGGGTATCCGAGATGTGATTGTGAAAAGCGATTCCCAGTTGTCCATCCAACATTTGAAATGAGAGTTTCAAGCCAGGGAGCCAAACATGATGGCCTATATGGCCGAAGTAAAGAAGTTGACAGAGAAAATGGGGAACGTGCAATTTGAGCAGATCGGTTAGGAAAGCAACCATTAGGCAGACACTCTGGCTCGGCTTGCATCGTCAATCAGATTAGAAAGGCCTAGAACAATCCCTCTGGTTTGTCTTCAAGTAAAAAGTGTGAGAGAGCCCGAGGTGATGGAAGTGGGTGCAGAAAATGAGTCTTCTTGGATGCAGCCGATCAGGAAGTACTTGGAGACAGGGGAAGCACCCGAGGATAGGAAGGAGGCAGGGAAGATAAAGTATAAAAGCACAAAGTTTTGCCTGATTGGAGGAGTTTTATACCAAATGGGGTATGCGGTGCCACTCTTGAGATGCCTCGCAGCTGAGGAGGCCGATTATGTGCTCAAAGAGATTCATGCAGGGATTTGCGGGAGTCATACCGGTGGACACTCAATTGCATTTAAAGCATTGAGGCAAGGGTTCTACTGGCTGACCATGCATCAGGACGAGGTGAAAGTCACCCGGAAGTATGAAGGGTGTCAGAAAAATGCCAACATCCACCATCAATCAGCAGAGCAGTTGACTACTCTAGCCAGCCCTTGGCCGTTCGCCCAATGGGGGCTGGATATCATTGGGCCAATACCGTCAGGGCGAGGACAAGATAAATATGCTATCGTTGCCATTATTATTTCACCAAGTGGGTGAAGGCCGAACCCCTATCTACAATCACAGAAAATAGGGCGACTGCCTTTGTAAGGAAGAATATTATTTGTAGGTTCGGGATTCCTCGAGCCATCATCACTGATAATGGAAAGTATTTCGACAGCAAGGGTTTCAGGAAACTCTGCGAAGACCTCCAAATCGCCTTAAGATTCGCTTCATCTGCCCATCCCAAGTCCAACGGACAGGTCGAGGCGACCAAAAAAACCATCAAGGCAAATATTAAGGCCCGACTCGGATCTTGCAAGGGACTATGGGTCGAGGAGCTGCTAGAAGTATTATGGGCACATCGGACGACCAGTAAAGACTCCACAGGGGAAACTCTATTTTCTTTAGCCTACGGGTGTGAGGTAGTTATTCCAGCAGAGATCGGGATGACTACCCACATGGTCCGGCATTTTGAAGACGGACAAAATGATGAGCTCGTCTGGAATCACCTCAACCTAATCGAAGAATAGAATGAGAAGTCAGCTATAAAGGCAATGATCTATCAGCAACGAATGACCCATTTCTACGACAAGAAGGTTCAAACCCGGTCATTCCTTCCAGGAGACCTGCTATTGAGAAGAGTTACCTTGAACATCTGAAGACCAGATGAGGGCTCGTTGGGTGCTAAGTGGGAAGGGCCGTACAGAGTGGTGGAGATAGTGCGGTCGGGTACCTATCTTTTGGATCAGTTGGACGGTACCCGGCTCAAGAAGCCTTAGAATGCTGAGATGCTGCGAAAATACTTCTAGTAGATCTTTTCTTTGAACTACAAAGTCATTGGGCGACCATACCAGGATTAGAAACTTATTGTAAAGCCTCTCTCGGAATGACCCACAGAGAGTTGTAAGAAAGGCAGTAGGTCCCATGAATATGAATAAAACTTTCTCTTTTGAAATTAAGAAATTTATCCTTCTTACTTGTTTTTTAATTAAATACGAAAGCTATGTTCAATACTCTGGGACATGCTCGATGCGAAGGAGTGATCTGTGGACCGGAAGGGCACCAAGCCCGTGGCACGCCAATCACGGGTGTCATTATCAAACCCCTGTGTGGAATTGTTTCGACCTGGCTCTTTTCACTTTTTAGGATCCAGAACGCTTCAATGAATGGGGTGCATGTGGGAAAAGCGTGAACCCCTCGCGACACGCCAATCATGGGTGTCATTACAAACCCCCGAGGTCGGAGCGTTACTACCCCATGACTCATATTTTGTGGAAAACCTCGGGATGGCGACCGTGGGGAGGTTTTTTCCCCCATGAAGCAATCTGCCTAACCGAGTCAGCAGTACCACCTCGGGATGACGACCGTGGGGAGGTTTTTTCCCCATGAAGCAATCTGCCTAATCGAGTCAGCAGTACCACCTCGGGATGCGACCGTGAGGAGGCTTTCCCCTATGAAGCAATCTGCTTAATCGGTTTAGGGGAGGCGACTGCGGGGAGTTTTTTTCCCCCGTAGGTTTAGCTTGACTACTCGGATAATAAGAAGCATGGCACGGGGAGGCTTCTTCCCTCGTGGCGTGTGCAGGCTCCAGAGCCACCCAGCATGAGGAGGTTTTTGCCCTTAGGGTCTCGGCCGCTCACCGATCCGTATCCTGGCTTGCTGGGACGCTGAATTGTAAGGTTCAGAATTGTGTTTTGGAGGCACCAGACAGGACGCTGCCTCGTGGCGCCCATACTGTTATCTTTTTTCGGCTCTATGTGGAGTATGTGCTAAGTCACCTCCATTGTTTTAATTTTGTCCTATCTCTGTTTTTTTTTTCCGATGTTTGGCAATGGGACGCCTGTACCAGGATCCGCAGAGCTTCTGAGGTTGAATTTATCCCCTCCTGAGTAAGTCTCGATTAGTACATCGGCTCATGGCTGGATTCATTCCGCCAAGGCCTTATTGTTACGTCGACTCGAGGCTGGATTCATTCTCCTGAGGCCTAGATATTCCATCGGCTCAGGGCTGGACTAGTTCCGCCGAGGCCTTATGGTTTATTTGGCTCCGGGATGGATTTGTTCCACCGAAGCCTTATTGTTCCACCAGTCGGGGCTGGATTTGTTCCCTCGAGTCTGTATCATTCCACCTGCTCGGGGCGGGATTCTTTCCGCCGATGCTTTATTCTTCAGCTCGGGATTGGGTTGCGTCCCACCGAGTCAATCTCATTGGTCTGGGGACGTAACATTCCCCCAAAGCCAAGTGTTCTTCTCAGCTCAGGGACAGGTTACGTCCCACCGAGTCAATCTCATTGGTATGAGGATGTAACATTCCCCCAGAGCCAAATGTTCTTCTCAGCTCGGGGTCGGGTTGCGTCCCACCGAGTCAATCTCATTGGTCTGGGGATGTAACATTCCCCCAGAGCCAACTGTTCTTCTCAGCTCAGGGTCGGGTTGCATCACACCGAGTCAATCTCATTAGTCTGGGGACGTAACATTGATGAGCGGAAAATATATCAATATTTACCGCCCATTTTACTTAATATTTTGTTTTTCAAAGAAAAAAAAAATTAAAAATAGTCAAGCTCCCACCAAACATGATAGCAATTAATAATGGATTTGGTAGAGCAATTAGTGGAGCAATTAATAATGGATTTGGTGGATGATTTGATAGAGGTAAAATTTTGCCTATAAATACCAAGCCATTTCATTTGTAAATTCATACTTTCTTCTTTGAAATTCCTCAAGAATAACTAAGAAGATTGTATCTTGTTTGTTTATTTACAGCTTTCAGTAATTAATTTCCGCTTTCGTACTTTCTTTTCTTTACTTTTCAGTTTTTACTTTTCACAATTTACTTTTACGCACAATACTTTCATTTCTTTACTTTTTCAGTTTTTACTTTTCAAGCAATGATGAGGTAACTCCCCATTGCTGGGGTAAAAGGTAAAGCTTTTATTATTGTTATTTAGATTAATCTCCCCTAATTATAATATAATAACTTTTTAAAATCTAACTTAACGAGGATACCGCCATATTGGTCGGTTGGTAATTAATTATAAATTGGTTTTAACCTGACTAAGCATGGATACCGCCTGGTTGGTCGGTTGGTAATTAATTATTAATTTGACTTAATCAGGATACCGTCTAAATGGTTGGTTGGTAATTATCACGCAAAGTTAATATATTATATTAAGGGAGATATCTAAAATAATAGTAATAAAAGTGGATCTTATAACCCCCAGCATTTTCTTTTATTGTACTTTTAATTTATTTACTTTTCAGCAATTTACTTTTCAGTAGTTTAATTTTCAGCATTTACTTTCCAGTAATTTAATTTCCAGCATTTACTTTATGTCTTTTCTTTTATTCAAGTTTTTACTACCTGTAAATATGTGTCCTAACTAAGCCAGTTATCTGGGGTTGTGATGAAATCCAATATCACCGGTTTATAAGGGGTTAAATTACAGTTTGGGTAATATAAAGGTTTATTTATTGAGCCTTAATCCTAATGCTTTTTATTAGATGGCCATTAATAAAATTGAACTGGTAAACTTAAAATGAACTTGGAAAAGAGATTTTAGGTTAAAGACCTTAAACTCAATAGCCCATGATCTTCCTTAGGGATAGAGAACCCTTTAATAGATTTCCTTACAGGATAGGAATATACCTTTCGGGCGGGGGTAGCCATAATTGGAAATTAATCATAATGAATTCAGATAACTTGGTTAACATAGGAATATGATTAATTAGGTTATACTGGGTATTTGTATTTGACTATCGGAAGAGGCTTTTACATAATTTCGTGTTCCAGGTTAAAAACTAATATATTACACAAACGTAAAATAACCACTTCTTCTTTTTAAAAGATATTGGAAGGATTCACAACCCTGGATAGTTTTTGTAGGCACTGCATTTTTGCATAAGGCCCGATGATGAGCCTCATATGGAGGCACTACCCGATAAGTTACGGAAGTCGCGGGAAACGGACGTCGGAAGGGAAAATTCAAAAATCAATACCTTGTTGGACTTAATTCGTTTGCTTAGCCTCGGCTTCGCTCGATGGACCTCTGTTTTAAAATTTATCCTCGGCCCAAAACCCTCGCAACCCACACCAAGCCACACACCCAAGCCCACCAAAGAACCAAGCTCCACACGCCCAGGCCCACCAAATCCCCTCCAAAAATATCCAACACATTAAACACATGTTAAAATCTAAATAAAACACCTTCCTAATTTAAATAAATCACATGCCTAAATTAAATAAATCAAATCAAATCCCATAAATCCCTTTTCTAAACTAAAATAAATCACCTTCCTAAATTGAATAGATCTTTTCCTTATAACATACTAATTAAAAGATACCTCCATGATTGCATGATTTCTTTCCTTCCCATGCAAGGAAAACCTTAGCCCACTCCTATAAAAAGAGACATAAACCAAACCATAAGAGAGAGCTCATTCACGGAAATAAAAAAATAACACACACACACCCCATCCTCATTCACGCAGACCAAATTCACAAGACCTCAAACATAAAGCTTCTTCAAGCCCTCACTCTCCACGCCTCCAAAAAAACCTGTGCCTTCCCCTGTAACCCCTTTCACGACAAACGCCACTCCCCACTCACGTCCCTTTCTCCACTCACGAACCATGCACACATGAAAGCAGCTCCTAAACCTAAACAACAAACTTGCCACCTCACGCCCTCTCATCAAACACACTCGGCAGCCCTGACAAACTCCCTTAAACATTGCCATCAAACGCACACAACCATTAATAAAACCCTTCACAGCCACTCTAGGTACACGACTCACACACTACCGAAAGAAGACAAGCACAATAGTAGCCCCAAAACAGCCCTCAACCACCAAAAACTGTAGCCCTAAAACAGCCCTCAACCACCGAAAAATGCAGCCCCAAAATAGCCCTCCAATACCGCAAAAAATAGCAACCCCAAACAGCCCCAAAACAGTTCCTAAATCACTAATAAAATTGCACCCTAAAACCGCAGCAAAACAGCAGCCTAAAACAGTGAAGCAACAAAGGAAAATATAGAACCAGTGAACCAGAAGAGTTGCGGAGCATTAACCCTTCTGACGGCCGCGTAACATACTTCCAAGAGGCGACTTGAAAGGTAAGACCTGAGGGCACCTTTTTATTAACTCTCGTTCATCTTTTTCAATTATTTATTAGTATTTCATCGCATGCGTATTGTTGGTTCATGTATGTTATTCTTGTTGGATGAATGATTTTGTGCTATCTCTCATGGTATATCGGATGGAAACCCAGACGTAAATTATGTAGCCGAATCCGAATGGACGGTAGTGCAGTCTGAACTTGGGATACAACTCCACATACTACTTGAGAAACGCACATATTTCGTTTTATCTAATCTTGTGTTTATCCATGGTTCATTAGAAATAACACGTTATCTCCATGCATGATTTAGTTATTTCTTTCGCGTTAGGAACTTAATTGTATCTCTTCAATGTTTATGTTTAGACAATTATTATTTATTTATGTTTCCGCATTTATCTATTTAATATGTTCATGAGATTGCGTGCTCGCTATTATTTTATTTATTCCTATGTGTGCAAACTTAGATATTAGTTAATCTTGCATGTGTATATTGCGTAGAATTGGTTAGATTATTGTATAAATCCGTTCATTACAAGTGACATAAGTAAGAGACCATTCTGAACCTAACGGTTTGAGGTCTTCCCTTACGAGGGATGAGTGCGGTGTTAAATTATTTCCCAGTTCACACTGGGTAGCGACTCCATTATTCTCCGGTTCAGTCCCCGGTGGGCTACTCGATACTACCGACCGGGCCGCGAGCCTGGAACTGCGTTGCCGATTTATGTGTCCTATAGTCTGGCGACTCCACTGGGGATAGAGAATCGGCCCCAAAAAAATGTCTTGTAATGTTTGTGATTTTTGCTTTAGTTAACTGTGTCTGCAAGTGGGTTGGGTCCAAGGGGTTTAACCACAGGCATTATTAGAGCTAGGTAATGGTTTGGTGTCTTCCTCCATTCACTACCTTTCTATAGCTGAAAGGAAAAGCTGTGAATGAGCCTAGATAATCATTTACTCGAAGCTTACCGTGATGGACTAATTTGGAGGACCTATTGTTTATTCCTGTCACCAAGGCGATAAGAGCCTAAGAGGCAAAGGTATTTAAGAGAGTTCGCTCCACCCTCCATCTGGGGAATCTTCAATAAGAAATCCATTTGACAGTCATTCATGTATCATCACTCGTTTGCACATACCTTAGGGTATAAAAAAGGTGGGCTCACTCGGTCGCTCGAACCCTCGATTGGGGAGACCTAGTTCTGGGCAATCCTTCGCCAACGGGAGCCTTTGTCTACACTCCCATAAACCCATATGTGAACCATAGTTGTATGACCAATAGAAACCATCCCTTTTTGCTTGTGTTTGGGACCATCATCATTTGTATTAAGTTGGACTTCTTGTCATGAGATGTGAACTTGTTGGGCCATTTAAACTGGGACGAGTTTGTGTCTTATGACGATTGGGCCAAAAGTTTCTAAAATGCCGATGGGCCACTTTGTGTTTGGGCCCCCTATCATTTGAAGTTATTTAGGGTGAAATTGATTGCTTTAGGGTGAAATCTTAGAAACGATAAACTCTTGATGTGTTTTTATCTGATACTTTGAGTAATTGATCTATGTTAGACTCGTAAGCACTTGATTATGGTTCTTAGCAGTGAAAACCTGAGTAGTTAGCAAAGTGACTAGTTGAAGAATTGGTAGGTCGGTGGATGACCGTTCGCCTAAATGTCTATCCTGATTTGCTTGTGTTATGATGTGTGGTATGGTTGAAAATAAAAGAAAAGTCTCTAGAGAAAAGAATTAAACCACATATAACCAATAAGCGTGAAGCTACCCATGGGCGAGTATTAAGACCACCATGGGGAGAAATGCTACCTTCAAGGGTAGGTGTGTTGGAAAAAAAATGGAAAAAAAAAAAGAAAAAAAAAGTTCAAAACGAAAAGAAAAAAAAAAGACAAAAGAGAAAGAAAACCATACCACATTGAGCACAGAAAAGCAACTGCAGGCATAATTGAGACATCTAGGTTTGTTTGACCCATCGATCTCAATTTTTTGACGAAATCATTGAGTTGGCTTACCTGGGGATGAATCTGCAAAGGAACCTTTGGACACACATACTTTGAGTCTGACTTAGATCATTTATTCAAAGACTTGGATTTGAGTTGCATTGAATGTTTTGAAGGTTCTCTGGTTTCGACACTGGGCATTCTTTGAGGACGATAATATGTATAACTATTGGGACTATTACGTAAAAGTTAATATAGTATGTTGATATGGAATGTCACATCAAATGATCTACTTTGGCCGAGTGCAAGTAACGAAGAGTAGAAGGCTAAACTATGTCTAGGGGCGACCAGTCTACCACCCCGCGAATAAGGGATATATCGAGAACTTGAGCAATGGGACTAAAAAGAACTGAACAATCAACAGAAGAGAGTCGGCAGAAAGCAGACCCGAGGGAGATCAGAGACTTTTGTAGGCAAATGGCACCAAGGAGAACAAGGAAGGCCTAACCCATCGGAATAGGAAACACATTCATGCATACACGTCACATGCACGAAATTTTCTCTTTGTTTTTGTTCGCAGGTTTTGAAGAAAAGAAAAAAGCGGTAAAGACAAGCAATTCGGGAATGAATCCTAGGGCCGAGGCCCGCATTATCAGCAGTCTTCGGGAATGAATCCAGGGTCGAGGCCCACATCATCAGCAGTTTCAGGAATGAATCCCAGGGTCGAGGCCCACATTATCAGCAGTTCGGGAATGAATCCCAGGGTCGAGGCCCACACTATCAGTAGTTTCGGGAATGAATCTCAGGGTCGAGGCCCATATTATCTGCAGTTCGGGAATGAATCCCAGGGTCGAGGCCCACATCATCAGCAATTTCAGGAATGAATCCCAGGGTCGAGGCCCATATTATCAGCAGTTCGGGAATGAATCCCAGGGTCGAGGCCCACACTATCAGCAGTTTCGGGAATGAATCTCAGGGTCGAGGCCCACATTATCTGCAGTTCGGGAATGAATCCCAGGGTCGAGGCCCACACTATCAGCAGTTCGAGAATGAATCTCAGGGTCGAGGCCCACATTATCAGCAGTTTCAGGAATGAATCCCAAGGTCAAGGCCCACATTATCAGTAGTTCGGGATTGGATCCCAGGTTCGAGGCCCACACGATCATCGGTTCGGGAATGGACCACCTCATAGTAACGCTTCAAGAATAGAGCACGGTTCGGGAATGAACCATCACATCAGCGACGCCTCGGGAATGAGGTTTAGTATGCCGGGAATGGCACTCCGGGAATTGAGCATGGTTCTGGAATGGACCACAACTATCACATCAGTGACCCCTCGAGAATGAGGTTTAGCATCCCAGGAATGGCGCTTCGGGAATGGAGCACTGTTCAGAAATGGACCACAATCTCAACTCAGTAACGGTTCGGAAATGGACCATCACATCAGCGACGCCTCGGAAATGAGGTTTAGCATTACGGAAATGGCACTCCGGAAATGGCGCTCCGGAAATGGAGCAAGGTTCGGAAATGGACCACAATCACAACTCAGTAACGGTTTGGAAATGGACCATCACATCAGCGACGCCTCGGAAATGAGGTTTAGCATACCGAGAATGGCGCTCCAGAAAAATGGAGCACGGTTCAGAAATGGACCACAATCTCAACTCAGTAATGGTTTGGAAATGGACCATCACATCAGCGACACCTCGGAAATGAGGTTTAGCATGCCGGGAATGGCTCTCCGGAAATGGAGCATGGTTCGGAAATGGACCACAATCTCAACTCAGTAACGGTTCAAAAATGGACCATCACATCAGCGATGCCTCGGAAATGAGGTTTAGCATGCCGGGAATGGCGCTCCGGAAATGGAGCACGGTTCAGAAACGGACCACAATCTCAACTCAGTAACGGTTCGGAAATGGACCATCACATCAGCGACTCCTCGGAAATGAGGTTTAGCATGCCGGGAATGGCGCTCCGGAAATGGAGCACTGTTCGAAAATGGACCACAATCTCAACTCAATAACGGTTCGAAAATGGACCATCACATCAGCGACGCCTCAGAAATGAGGTTTAGCATGCCGGGAATAGCGCTCCGGAAATGGAGCACGGTTCGGAAATGGACCACCATCACATCAGCGACGCCTCGAAAATGAGGTTTAACATGCCGGGAATGGCACTCCGGAAATGGAGCACGGTTCGGAAATGGACCATCTCATCTGTAACGGTTCAAAAATGAACCACCATCTCTTCAGTAACTGTTCGGAAATGGACCATCTCTCAAGTGATGGTTCGGAAATGGACCACTTCCCAAGTAACGGTTCGGAAATGGACCACCTCACAATAACGGTTCGGGAATGGACCACCTCTTATAAGCTCAGTCCGGTAGTGATTCCAAGAGATCGCAGCATCTTGCAGGGATGAACATCAGGGGTCGCAGTACCTCACCACCAGATCAACTCAGTTCGAAGCAACAGGTAAGTCAAGCAGCAGCTGGCGAGCCAATTAAGTAAAAAATGCATGCATAACTTTGATAGGATTGTCACTATCACACACTGCACAAGTCCCATCAAAGTGGGGGCGACTGTAGGCACTGCATTTTTGCATAAGGCCCGATGATGAGCCTCATATGGAGGCACTGCCCGATAAGTTGCGGAAGTCGCGGGAAACGGACGTCGGAAGGGAAAATTCAAAAATCAATACCTTGTTGGACTTAATTCGTTTGCTTAGCCTGAGCTTCGCTCGATGGACCTCTATTTTAAAATTTATCTTCGGCCCAAAACCCCCGCAACCCACACCAAGCCACACACCCAAGCCCACCAAAGAACCATGCTCCACACGCCCAAGCCCACCAAATCCCCTCCAAAAATATCCAACACATTAAAAAATGTTAAAATCTAAATAAATCACCTTCCTAATTTAAATAAATCACATGCCTAAATTAAATAAATCAAATCCCATAAATCCCTTTCCTAAACTAAAACAAATCACCTTCCTAAATTGAATAGATCTTTTCCTTATAACACACTAATTAAAAGATACCCCCATGATTGCATGATTTCTTTCCTTCCCATGCAAGGAAAACCCTAGCCCACTCATATAAAAAGAGACATAAACCAAACCTTAAGAGAGAGCTCATTCACAACAATAACAAAATAACGCACACACACCCCATCCTCATTCACGCAGATCAAATTCACAAGACCTAAAACACAAAGCTTCTTCAAGCCCTCACTCTCCACGCCTCCAAAAAAACCTGCGCCTTCCCCAGGCAACCCCCTTCACGACAAACGCCACTCCCCACTCACGTCCCTTGCTCCACTCACGTCCCTTGCTCCACTCACGAACCATGCACACGTGAAAGCAGCTCCTAAACCTAAAGAACAAACTTGCCACCTCACGCCCTCTCATCAAACACACTCGGCAGCCCTGACAAACTACCTTAAACACTTCCATCAAACGCACAAAAACCACTAATAAAACCTTTCACAACCACTCTACGTACACGGCTCACAAACTGCTGAAAGAAGAAAAGCACAATAGCAGCCCCAAAACAGCCCTCAACCACCAAAAACTGCAACCCCAAAATAGCCCTCAACCACCGAAAACTACAGCCCCAAAACATCCCTCCAATACCGCAAAAATAGGAACCCCAAACAGCCCTAAAATACCGTAAACAGCAGCCCCAAAACAGTCCCTAAATCACCAAAAAATTGGCACCCTAAAACAGTAGCAAAAACACCAGCCCAAAAAAGTGAAGCAACGAAGGAAAATATTGAACCAGTGAACCGGAGGAGTTGCGGAGCATTAACCCTTCCGACGGCCGCGTAACGCACTTCTAAGAGGCAACTTGAAAGGTAAGACCTGAGGGCACCCTTTTATTTAATCTCGTTCATCTTTTTCAATTATTTATTAGTATTTCATCGCATG
Organism: Zanthoxylum bungeanum; assembly: GCA_019454045.1. Taxonomy (NCBI): domain Eukaryota; kingdom Viridiplantae; phylum Streptophyta; class Magnoliopsida; order Sapindales; family Rutaceae; genus Zanthoxylum; species Zanthoxylum bungeanum. The sequence continues at coordinate 185,235 of SKCR01024824.1, forward strand.
CGTATTGTTGGTTCATGTATGTTATTGTTGTTGGATGAATGATTTTGTGCTATCTCTCGTGGTATATCGGATGGAAACCCATACGTAAATTTCGTAGCCGAATCCGAATGGATGGTAGTGCGGTCTGAACTTGGGATACAACTCCACGTACTACTTGAGAAATGCACATATTTCATTTTATCTAATCTTGTGTTTATCCATGGTTCATTAGAACTAGCACGTTATCTCCATGCATGATTTGGTTATTTCTTTCGTGTTAGGAACTTAATTGTATCTCTTCAATATTTATGTTTAGACAATTATTATTTATTTATGTTTCCGCATTTATCTATTTAATATGTTCATGAGATTACGTGCTCGCTTTTATTTTGTTTATTCCTATGTGTGCAAACTTAGATATTAGTTAATCTTGCATGTGTATGTTACGTAGACTTGGTTGGATTATTGCATAAATCCGTTCATTACAAGTGACATAAGTAAGGGACCATTCCGAACCCAATGGGTTGAGGTCTTCCCTTGCGAGGGGTGAGTGCGGGCTTAAATCATTTCCCAGTTCACACTGGGTGGCGACTCCATTATTCTCCGGTTTAGTCCCATGTGGGCTACTCCATACTCCCGATCGGGCTACGAGCCTGGAACAGCGTCGCCGATTTATGTGTCCTACAGTTTTATAAATTTGAATTTTCTTCAATCTACTTTCAAGCAATTTTATTTACTTGTTTTAAGTTTGAAAGTCACCACCCAATCAAACAATCAATCCATTAGATACTTGTAAACATTTAACTTCATAAATTGATAACAAAATTTTTTAAGTCCTCGTGGGATCGATAGTTTTTATACTACTTGAATGATACGTGCACTTGCGTTATACGCGTGTGAATACGCACCGGTCAAGTTTTTGGCGCCTTTGTCGGGGACTTATTTATCTTTCACTATTAGTTTTGAGGTTAGATACTTTTATTTATATCTAATTTTCTTTTTACTTATTGTTTTTGTTTTCACTTGTTTCAGGTTCTCAGACACTACATGTGATGAACCAGAAGCTTTGAACTCCGACTACTTGACCCAGGGATTGAAAGAACCATCAGATAGTTGATAAGGGATAGGCGAGAAGGCCAAGAAGCAATCGTTAACATGGAACCTGAACCTTTAGAAGCTGCACCACCAATTCCCATTCGAGACAGAACCATTCCAGTGGTGGACGGCCTCATTTCCTATATTGTACTTTCTCTCTTACCAGAAAATGCATGTGACATCAAAACATGCATTCAGATGATTCAGCAGTCAGTACAGTTTGGGGGGAATGCAACTGAAGATCCTCATGCCCACATCAGTAACTTCCTGAAAGTTTGCGGCACTTTCAATTACAATAGAGCAACAGAAGAAGCAATGAGACTGCGAGTTTTTCTATATTCTTTGAAAGATAGAGCAAAAGCTTGGCTACATTCACTACCAGCAGGTTCCATCACAACTTGGAACACTCTAGCTACCAAATTCCTTGCAAAGTACTTTCCACCAGCCAGAACAGCAAAGTTGAGGAATGATATCACATCATTTATGCAACAAGATTCAGAATCCCTCTGCAAAGCTTGGGAAAGATTCAAAGATTTGCTCCGGAAATGTCCTCACCATGAGATTCCAAAGTGGCTTCAAGTCTAAACTTTCTATAATGGACTTTCCGGTCTGATGAGAACCACAATTGATGCTGCTGCTGGAGGAGCTTTGATGGCAAAAGGAGAAGATCAGGCTTGGGACTTAATCAAAGAAATGGCTAACAACAATTCATTGTGGCCAACAGAAAGGAGCGTGATTCAACAAATTACAGGAATTTATGAAGTTGGAGCTAACTCAGTAGTGAATACTAAGTTGGAGCAAATGTACAAAAGCTTGGAAACACTTAGCACACAAGTTGTAAACATCGCCAGAGCCACAAGTTCACCATTTGGAGGGGCACCAGAACCAAACCAACATAAAGAAATGGTGAATTACGTCAACAATTTCAACAGACAATGGAACAATCCATATTCCAACACCTACAACCTATGGTGGATGAATCATCTCAATTTCGCATGGAGCAATAATTCAGGGCAAATGAACAACCCACCATCCGGATTCCAACAGAAAAAAAAAGGTCAGGAGCAGGCAAATGAAATAGGAATAGCATAAGTATTGACCCATTTGAAAAAGATAGAAGCAAAACATGACTCTCAAGCAGCTAGGTATGATGCTTTGTTTCAATCCCATGCAGCATTAATTCAAAGTCAATATGCTTCTATTAAAGCACTGGAGAATCAAATTGGACAACTGGCCAATGCTCAGAGTTACAGACCGCCAGGAAATCTTCCTAACAATACAAAACCAAATCCAAGGAACATGGGGAATGAGCAATGTCATGCCATCATGTTAAAAAACGGTACTAAAATCAACAAAGATGTTGGAATCAAGGCAACTGCTGAGGAAGTTCCAAAAGAAATCAGCGAAGTAGTTCCACAAATAGAGGAAAAATAAGTAAAGGAAAAAGATCGAGAAATGATCACTATACCTCCAGCTTTTCCACAACGTCTCCAGAAGAATAAACTAGACAAGCAGTTTTCTCGATTCCTGGAGATCTTCAAAAAGCTGCATATCAACATTCCATTTGCAGAAGCGTTGGAAAAAATGCCCAGCTATGTCAAATTCATGAAAGACATTCTTTCACGAAAACATAGATTGGGAAATTACGAGACAGTAGCATTATCAGAAGAATGCAGCGCCATCATTCAGAGGAAACTTCCTCCAAAATTGAAAGATCCTAGCAGTTTCACTGTGCCTTGCACCACAGGAGAACATGACTTCGGTAAGGCTTTGTGTGATTTAGGTGCGAGTGTTAATTTGATGCATTTTTCTATTTTCAGGAAATTACAGATTGGAGAAACAATGCCCACCTCAGTCTCTCTACAACTTGTTGATAGAGCGCTCGTATTTCCGAGAGGTGTAGTTGAAGATGTGTTCATCAAGGTTGACAAATTTATTTTCCCAGCAGATTTTATTGTCATTGATATGGAGGAAGACGAAGAAGTGCCGATCATTCTCGGGAGACCATTCTTGGCTACAGGTCGAACCATTATTGATGTACAAAAAGGATAATTAACCATGAGGGTACAAGACCAAGAAGTAACATTCAATATTTTCAAGGCCATGAATTTCCGAATTACGAGAAACAAGAATGTTTCAGACTTTATGTGATAAATAGTACCGCCCAGATCTCTGATGCAATGCAATGTTCTACTAACAAACTTAAATCATGTCAATTTCTTGTGGAGACTGAAGATAAAGCGTCTTGTGTACTAAAGACACAGATTCTTACACTACAAGCAACAGAAGAGAAACAGTTCCATCAGCTCAACGAATTGGAGGAATTTCACATACAGCCTTTTGAGAATGCCAAATTGTACAAAGAAAAGGCCAAGAAGAGACATGATGAGAAGTTAGTGCGCATACAACTAGAACCAGGGTAAAGGGTATCGTTAAACAAATCAAGAGTGAAAATCTTCCCATGGAAGCCAAAATCACAGTGGTCAGGTCCATTTCTAATCACCAAGGTTTTACCAGATAGAGCCATTGAGTTACATGATCCTGACTCCAACAAAACATTCAAGGTTAAAAACAAGCGTTTCAAGCACTACTGGGGAGAATCATTTGAGCGACAAAAAGAAAGTGTCACCCTTTCAGATCCAGCCTAACGTTCGGGCAGTCATGTCTAGCTGACGACGTTAAACTTTGAGCTAGCTGGGAGGCAACCCATGCAATTTATGTATATATTGTGATTTGGTGTGATTTAATTTGGTGTGTTTAATTTTTGCAGGTTAAGTCATTTCAGGATGGAAGAAGTTCTCGCAAATCTTCACAAGCAATTTCCTTCTCTCCCTCATAAATCTCTGATGAATGTTTACAAAGCTCGCTTGGAACAGATGAGACTGCTGATGATCAAAGGTATTCTTACTGACATTCGTTGGATTATTGAAGCACGGGTCCGATTGGCAGGTGAGTCCTCTGACTATTTTATTTCACATCTGTCCGGTTTAGGAAGAAGAACATATGCTAAAAAGAGAAGAGCCAAAAGAATGTGTGTTTGTTATAATGTGCTCGTATGTTTTATGATACTCGTTGTCGATCTTTAGGAATTGTGTCTAATAACCGCGAAGATAAGATTAATTTCATTGGGGATGGCTTGAGTAAGGAGTCTTTGGATGACATATCTAAAACTCTTGAGACGCATCCCAGTGGATATGTGTATCACGAAATTCGCATGTTATATGCACAATTCCGTAAAGAAAGACAACAGTTAAGTCTCGGGAATCTGACTCTAAAAGACCTTGTTTGCCAATTTTTTAGAAAATTGGATGGGAAACTTGTCCCTGACGCATAGACGTCATTCAAGCCATTACATTATTGTAAATATTATATCTCTTTGTTTTTTCCTAATAATTATGATTTTTTTTGTTATTTTCTCCGACATGATCCAGGCTACTTTTTGACCTTTCACGATTTACTATTTTGCTACTAATCGTCATTTGGAAGATACTTATGCTATTATTACTCACCTTTTTCAGGTTCTATAAATCCAACTCATCATTACACATTTGAAGGCATCCAGATAAAAATGGAAGCTACTTCAAGAAGACGGGTTGAAAACATCTGTGTGTTTTACGGTCAGTGTTGGTGTTAAACCAGAATGCGTAACAGTGGCACAAGAATTGGGTCGAGTCATTTCTGTAAGGAATATGCTCTTAGTATATGGTGGTGGAAATCTTGGACTAATGGGGATCATTTCAAAGGTTGTACATGATGGAGGCAGTCAAGTCTTGGGAATCATCCCAAAACCCTTGGCGGAGGCGAATCTTATTGGATCATCAAAATGCGATGAACTAATCATGTCAGGTATGTCTGAACGACTGGTAGAGATGATTAACCGTGTTGATGCTTTTATTTCTTTTTCAGAAGGCTTGGGCACAATGGAGGAAATTTTTTACAATACTATCTTGGGCAAACTTGAACATACACCAGAAACCGCTTGGACTATACAATGTTGATGGATTTTATGATTTTCTTTGTGTGTTTCTTGATGATGCCCGGAGAAATGGGTTTGTGTCAAAGCCTGTAAAAGAACTTCTCTTTACTGCCAGAATTGCCCCAAATTTAATTGACCAAATTCTTTCCAAGATAAACTGGTTCCGATAATGATCGTGGTAAGAGGCGTCGGATAAATCTGGATCTTAACCTTTAACTTTTCATTTAGATGTAGAATTTCAGCTAACCAGGTACAGTTTTCTAAACTCTTCTTCTACTGTTTAAGACATTAGGGACAATGTCTCATTTAGGTTTGGGGGAGGAAAATGGTTAAATTGTATCTTGTTTTTATTGTTTTATTTTTAGTCAAAATTTTTCGAAAAAGCCAAAAAAAAATTGAAAAATTTTACAAAAATAAAAAAAAAAAATTTGTATTTTTGTGTTTTTATTTGATTAATCAGGTGAAATTGATGTGAGATAGTTGTGTAAGGAATTTCCATTCCTGAGACGTATCTCAACCTATTTCGGAACAAGTTAATTTTTGTTTATTTCCTTTTGAATTATTTAATTTGTGAATTCTCCATAATACTGACTAAAATGAATCTTCATATGCTCAGTTGACAGGTATTATCAACTTGCATGGTAACATACGGACATGAGCTGTAATTGAAAAGTTTGTAATATTCAGTGCTATAGTTTAATTGGAGGAATCATACATAAAAAGTGATGGAGTAAAAAAAAATGTCCTAGATCCGAGTTATTAAGTCTGTAAGGGTGTTTTAACACCTAGTGCCCTAAAACCAACTTGTTTGGGAGTCACTGGCCTAACACTCGTTACATGGATCGAAGATGTTGCAAAAAAAAATACATTTATATCGGAAATCTGAGTAATTAAGTCCTAAAGGGTGTCTTAACACCTAGTGCCCTAAAGCCAACTGGTTTGGGAGTCACTGACCCAAAGCTCACTACATAGATGGAAGATATTGTATATAAATAAAAAATTTAAAAAAAATCAGAAAAATATTCCATTGCTTTAAAAAAGATGTGAATTCTGATATAACTTTAGGACAAAAATATTACTCTATTCTCAACTGCACTTGTGACTATTGTGGGCAAAATGAGTTGATTAATATTTTGGTGGCTGTGTTTATGAAGAATGGTAAAAATAAACGGAGAATTTACTTATTCGGTAATTTGGAAAGAAAGAAAAAACAACTATTAACTTGGATTAGAAGTTTCACATGTTTAGTCACTAACTTCTTTATTCTCTTTTCTCTTGTCTTTTTGTTTTTGTGTGCATTAGTTTTATTATCTTTTTGTTTTTATAAGACGTTTGTGGGTATCGTTGTTGTAAGCCCTCACGAGACTGCAACTCGTCCACTAGGGACACCTAGGGGTTTAAAGGCTTGTTGCATACGCTAAATGCAACCGTGATCCCTACGAAAGTGGCTTAGTTTAATTTTAATTGTTTCTTGTATTATATTTTGTTGTTTTGCTCGAGGACTAGCAAAATGTTAGGTTTGGGGGTGTGATGAGCGGAAAATATATCAATATTTACCGCCCATTTTACTTAATATTTTGTTTAGTTTCTCAGGTTTGATGAATGTTTTGATGTGTTTTAGTTTATTTTGCAGATTAAATAATATTGGGACTCAATGAAATCATTTAGGATGAAATGTGGGTCAAATAAGGGCAAAAAATTAGACTTGACATATTAATTTTGGAGATTGGAAACTTGAAAGGGCGTTCTAACGAACTGCAGTTTCGGAAATTTCAATTTTGCGCAATTATCGTATTTTGGGTATAACCTTTTACTCTGATATCAGATTGAGCTTATTCAAGTTCAGATTAAAAAAGACTCAAAGATCTACAACTTTGAAGAACAAAATAATTTCGAATTCTGAATATTTCATGACCGAAATTGATGAAATATCCAGAAGTGTGTTATGCGTAATTATTAAAGTCATTTTCAAAGCAAAATAAATAAATAAAAAAATAATAATTAAAAATAGTTAAGCTCCCACCGAACATGATAGCAATTAATAATGGATTTGGTGGAGTAATTAGTGGAGCAATTAATAATGGATTTGGTGGATGATTTGATGGAGGTAAAAGTTTGACTATAAATACCAAGTCATTTCATTTGTAAATTCATACTTTCTTCTTTGAAATTCCTTAAGAATAACTAAGAAGATTGTATCTTGTTTGTTTATTTACAGCTTTCAGTAATTAATTTCCGCTTTCGCACTTTCTTTTCTTTACTTTTCAGTTTTTACTTTTCAAGCAATGAGGAGGTAACTCCCCCTTGCTGGGGTAAAAGGTAAAGCTTTTATAATTGCTATTTAGATTAATCTCTCCTAATTATAATATAATAACTATTTAAAATCTGACTTAACGAGGATACCGCCATATTGGTCGGTTGGTAATTAATTATAAATTGGTTTTAACCTGACTAAGGATGGATACCGCCTGGTTGGTCGGTTGGTAATTAATTATTAATTTGACTTAATCAGGATACCGTCTAAATGGTTGGTTGGTAATTATCACGCAAAGTTAATATATTATATTAAGGGAGATATCTAAAATAATTGTAATAAAAGTGGATCCTCTAACCCCCAGTATTTTCTTTTATTGTACTTTTACTTTATTTACTTTTTAGTAATTTACTTTTCAGTAGTTTAATTTTCAGCATTTACTTTCCAGTAATTTAATTTCCAGCATTTACTTTATGTCTTTTCTTTTATTCAAGTTTTTACTACCCGTAAATATGTGTCCTAACTAAGCCAGTTATCTGGGGTTGTGATGAAATCCAATATCACCGGTTTATAAGGGGTTAAATTACAGTTTGGGTAATATAAAGGTTTATTTATTGAGCCTTAATCCTAATGCTTTTTATTATATGGCCATTAATAAAATTGAACTGGTAAACTTAAAATGAACTTGGAAAATAGATTTTAGGTTAAAGACCTTAAACTAAATAGCCCACGATCTTCCTTAGGGATAGATAACCCTTTAATAGATTTCCTTACAGGATAGGAATATACCTGTCGGGTGGGGGTAGCCATAATTGGAAATTAATCTTAATGAATTCAGATAACATGGTTAACATAGGAATATGATTAATTAGGTTATACTGGGTATTTGTATTTGACCATCGGAAGAGGCTTTTACATAAATTCGTGTTCCAGGTTAATAAACCAATATATTACACAAACGTAAAATAATCACTTCTTCTTTTAAAAAGATATTGGAAGGATTCACAACCCTGGATAGTTTTTGTAGGCACTACATTTTTGCATAAGGCCCGATGATGAGCCTCATATGGAGGCACTACCCGATAAGTTGAGGAAGTCGCAGGAAACGGACGTCGGAAGGGAAAATTCAAAAATCAATACCTTGTTGGACTTAATTCGTTTGCTTAGCCTCGGGTTCGCTCGATGGATCTCTATTTTAAAATGTATCCTCGGCCCAAACCCCCCTGCAACCCACACCAAGCCACACACCCAAGCCCACCAAAGAACCAAGCTCCACACGCCCAGGCCCACCAAATCCCCTCCAAAAATATCCAACACATTAAACACATGTTAAAATCTAAATAAATCACCTTCCTAATTTAAATAAATCACATGCCTAAATTAAATAAATCAAATCAAATCACATAAATCCCTTTCCTAAACTAAAATAAATCACCTTCCTAAATTGAATAGATCTTTTCCTTATAACATACTAATTAAAAGATACCTTCATGATTGCATGATTTCTTTCCTTCCCATGCAAGGAAAACCCTAGCCCACTCCTATAAAAAGAGACATAAACCAAACCTTAAGAGAGAGCTCATTCACGGCAATAACAAAATAACATACACACACCCTCATCCTCATTCACGCAGACTAAATTCACAAGACCTAAAATATAAAGCTTCTTCAAGCCCTCACTCTCCATGCCTCCAAAAAAACCTGCGCCTTCCCCTGGCAACCCCATTCACGACAAACGCCACTTCCCACTCACGTCCCTTGCTCCACTCACGAACCATGCACACGTGAAAGCAGCTCCTAAACCTAAACAAAAAACTTGCCACCTCATGCCCTCTCATCAAATACACTCGTCAGCCCTGATAAACTCCCTTAAACACTGCCATCAAACACACACAAACCACTAATAAAACCCTTTACAACCACTTTAGGTACACGACTCACAAACTACCGAAAGAAGACAATCACAATAGTATCCCTAAAACAGCCATCAACCATCAAAAACTGCAGCCCCAAAACAGCCCTCAACCATCGAAAATTGCAGCCCCAAAATAGCCCTCCAATACCGCAAAAATAGTAACCCCAAACAGCCCCAAAATACAGCAAACAGCAGCCCCAAAACAGTTCCTAAATCACCAAAATAACTGCACCCTAAAACAGCAGCAAAAATAACAAAAACAGCAGCCCAAAACAGTGAAGAAATGAAGGAAAATATTGAACCAGTGAACCGGAGGAGTTGCGGAGCATTAACCCTTACGAAGGCTGCGTAACGCACTTTCAAGAGGCGACTTAAAAGGTAAGACATGAGGGCACCCTTTTATTTACTCTCATTCATCTTTTTCAATTATTTATTAGTATTTCATCGCATGCGTATTGTTGGTTCATGTATGTTATTGTTGTTGGATGAATGATTTTGTGCTATCTCTCATGGTATATCAGATGAAAACCCAGACGTAAATTATATAGTCGAATCCGAATGGACGGTAGTGCGGTCTGAACTTGGGATACAACTCCACGTACTACTTGAGAAACACACATATTTCGTTTTATCTAATCTTGTGTTTATCCATGGTTCATTAGAAATAGCACGTTATCTCCATGCATGATTTAGTTATTTCTTTCGCTTTAGGAACTTAATTGTATCTCTTCAATGTTTATGTTTAGACAATTATTATTTATTTATGTTTCTGCATTTATCTATTTAATATGTTCATGGGATTGCGTGCTCGCTTTTATTTTGTTTATTCCTATGTGTGCAAACTTAGATATTAGTTAATCTTGCATGTCTATGTTGCGTAGAATTGGTTAGATTATTGCATAAATCTGTTTATTACAAGTGATATAAGTAAGGGACCATTTTGAACCCAACGTTTTGAGGTCTTCCATTGCGAGGGGTGAGTGCGACCTTAAATCATTTCCCAGTTCACATTGGGTGGCGACTCCATTATTCTCCGGTTTAGTCCCCCGTGGGCTACTCCGTACTCCCGACTGGGCCGCGAGCTTGGAACTGCATCGCCGATTTCTGTGTCCTACACTCTGGCAACTCCACTGGGGATAGAGAATCGGCCTCAAAGAAATGTCTTGTAATGTTTGTGATTTTCGCTTTAGTTAACTGTGTCTGCAAGTGGGTTGGGTCCAAGGGGTTTAACCAAAGGCATTATTAGAGCTAGTAATGGTTTGGTGTCTTCCTTCATTCACTACCTTTCTATAGCTAAAAGGAAAAGCTGTGAAGGCGCCTAGATAATCATTTACTCGAAGCTTACCGTGATGGACTAATTTGGATGACCTATTTTTTATTCCTGTCACCAAGGCGATAAGAGCCTAAGAGTTAAGGGTATTTAAGAGAGTTCGCCCCACCCTCCCTCTGGGGAATCTTCAATAAGAAATCCATTTGAGAGTCATTCATGTATCATCACTCGTTGGCACGTACCTTAGGGTATAAAAAAGGTGCGCTCACCCGGTCGCTCGAACGCTCGAGTGGGGAGACCTAGTTGTGGGAAATCATTCGCCAGCGGGAGCCTTTGTCTACACTCCCATAAACCCACATGTGAATCATAGTTGTATGACCAATAGAAACCATCCATTTTTGCTTGTGTTTGGGACCATCATCATTTGGATTCAGTTGGACTTCTTGTCATGAGATGTGAACTTGTTGGGCCATTTAAACTGGGACAGGTTTGTGTCTTATGACGATTGGGCCAAAAGTTTCTAAAATTCCGATGGGCCACTTTGTGTTTGGGCCCCCTATCATTTGAAGTTGTTTAGCCACGTTATTGCAAAAGTGTGAACCTGTTGGGCCTTTTTCAACTGGGAAAAGTTTACACCTCGCAATAATATGATTGAATGCTTTGAAATGATAATGGGCCAACTTGTATGAAAACCTTGATGGGCTTCGAAAGTCCAAACATGATCCAAATATGCTAGAAGTATGAGTTCGATATCTGCACTGGCTTTCATCCAGAAAGGATACGCCTTGTTACGGCATATTTGTATACTTTTGAACGCTTCTAAGTTCATCCCCATGACCATGGTTGCCGAAAGCCCAATTCATCATTTCTAGACATTGGCATGATCCCATTGATAAGTGGTAAATCTATCACTATTTCCCACTCATTTAACCTAAAATTTTGTATAGTTTCTTGAGTTTTGTGAATATTTTGATGTGTTTTGTGTTATTTTGTAGATAAATAAAGTTTCAGGACATTCTGGAGGTGATTTGGGCCAAAAAAGTGAAAATTGGATGAAAAGGGCATTTTGGTAAATTCCCGCGTCGCGACGCCTAACGTGCGCCGAACAGTCTAACGTGCACCGAACAGTGCTAACGTGCGCCGGGTCCACAAATCAGAATCTGAGAAAAGTTTGACTTTGCTAACGTGCGCCGTGCCACGTGTCACCATCACAGCCGATCTGCTAAAATGCGCTATGCCACGTGTCAGCATCCTACGGTGCCGACAGTCATCATCGCCACGTGTGCCACGTGTCACTCCCCATCATTGCCATGTCATCAGCCACATCACCAGGTTGACCAAGTCAAACTGCCACTGCACCGCCACGTCATCATCAACCAATCAAGAAGTGCCACGTGTCGCAATCCTACGGTGCCGACAGTCTCTTTCCCATGTGTCGCCACGTCAGCGCCACGTCAGCGCCACGTCAGCATCAATCATTGAGTATCTAATCCTTATCTGACACGTGGCGGATAAGAATCTCATCGACCAATCAGAAGCCGCCACGTGTCACAATAATTGAAGCCCAACCACTCCGCCACGTGTTTCTTGATGATGCTCGGAGAAATGGGTTCGTGTCAAAACCTTTAAAAGAACTCCTCTTTACTGCCAGAACTGCTCCGGATCTAATAGACCAACTCTTAGGCTATGAACCACAAGTTGACCCTATCCTTTCAAAGATAAATTGGTCCGAGGACGATCGTGGTAAGAGGCGTCGGATTAATCTGGATCTTAACCTTTAATTTCCTGTAGATTTTCAGCTAACCAGGTACGACCTTCTTAACTCTCTTTTTACTGTTTAAGACATTGGGGATAATGTCTCATTTAGGTTTGGGGGAGGGAATTAGTTGATCAGTATCTTATTTTTAGTTTGTGTGTTGATTTTATTTTTAGTCCAAAATTTTTTGAAAAATACAAAAAAAATTGGAAAATTTTCAAAAATTACAAAAATATTTTGCATTTTTATTTGACTAAAAAGGTGAAATTGGTAAGAGATAGCTGAGTAAGGAGTTTCCACTCCTGAGACGTATCTCAAACCTATTTCGAAACAAGTTAATTTTTATTTATTTCATTTTGAATTATTTAATTTGTGAATTCTCCTTAAGACGGACTAAAATGGATCTTCATATGCTCAGTTGACAGATATTATCAACATATATAGTAACATACGGACATGAGATAAATTGAAAAGTTTGTAATATTCAGTGCTCTAGTTTAATTGGAGGAACCATCTCAAAAAGAAATGGAGTAAAAAAAAAAAAAAAAACGTCTGAGATCCAAGTTATTAAGTCTGTAAGGTGTTTTTAACACCTAGTGCCCTAAAGCCAACTGGTTTGGGAGTTACCGACCCCAACACTCGCTACATAGACGGAAGGTATTGTATATAAATAAAAAATAGAAAAAAGAAAGAAAAATTAGAAAAATTATTCCATTGCTGCAAAAAAGGTGTGAAATCTAATAGAACTTTATGACAAAAATATCACTCTCTTTTCAACTGCACTTATGACTGTTGTGGGCAAAAATGAGTTGTTTAGTATTTTGTTGGCTATGTATATGAAGAATGATAAAAATAATCGAAGAATCTACTTATTCAGTAATTTAGAATAAAACAAAACAACTAGTAACTTGGAATAGAAGTTTCACCTGATTAGTCACTAACATCTTTATTCTCTTTTTGCTTGTCTTTTTGCTTTTGTGTGCATTAGTTTTAATACCTTTTTACTTTTGTAAAATATTTGTGGGTATCATTGTTGTAAACCCTCACGAGACTACAACTCGTCCACTAGGGACACCTAGGGGTTTAAAGGCTTGTTGCATACGCTAAATGCAACTGTGATCCCTACGAAGTGGCTTAGTTAATTTATTTATATTATTTTATGTTTTGCTCGAGGACTAGCAAAATGTTAGGTTTGGGGGTGTGATGAGTGGTAAATCTATCACTATTTCCCACTCATTTAACCTAATATTTTGTATAGTTTCTTGAGTTTTGTGAATATTTTGATGTGTTTTGTGTTTTTTGTAGATAAATAAAGTTTCAGGACATTCTGGAGGTGATTTGGGCCAAAACAGTGAAAATTGGACGAAAATGGCATTTTGGTAAATTCCCGCGTCGCGACGCCAAGACCTTCAGCGTCGCGACGCCTAACGTGCGCCGAACATCTAACGTGCGCCGAACAGTGCTAATGTGTGCCGGGTCCACAAATCAGAATCTGAGAAAAGTTTGACTTTGCTAACGTGCGCCGTGCCACGTCTCACCATCACAACTGATCTGCTAAAATGCGACGTGCCACGTGTCAGCATCCTACGGTGCCGACAGTCATCATCGCCACGTGTGCCACGTGTCACTCCACGTCATTGCCACGTCATCAGCCACATCACCAGGTTGACCAAGTCAAACTGCCACCTCACCGCCACGTCATCATCAACCAATCAGGAAGTGCCACGTGTCGCAATCATATGATGCCGACAGTCTCTTTCTCACGTGTCGCCACACCACCGCCACGTCACCTCCACGTCAGCGCCACGTCAGCATCAATCATTGAGTATCTAATCCTTATCTGACACGTGGTGGATAAGAATCTCATCGACCAATCAGAAGCCGCCACGTGTCACAATAATTGAAGCCCAACCACTCTGCCACGTGTCACCTTATCAGCTTATCCAGAATCTGCTAACCGGCGAACCAGAGCGTGCCACATCGATAAAAGCTGGCGTAGCGACGCCAGAGGCCTTGGCGTCGAGACGCTGGAAGCCTACCGGGGCCTATAAATAGAACTTCAAATTTCAATTTTAGATGCACCACTCTCTCTCATCTCTTTGATGTAAAGAGAGAGTTTCTCTCTCTACTTTCTTTTATTTTTAGTTTTTTTTTTTTTAGTTTTGTAATTAATTTTAATTACGTTTTGTTAATATAGTAATTTACTTTTTTACTTTTTACAGTTTTTACTATTCACCATGAGGAGGTAACTTCCCCAGCTAGGGTGAAAGGTAATTCTTTTACTGTTACTATTTAGATTAATCTCCCTTAAAAATAATATATTCACTATTTAAAATATTGACTTAAAAAGGATACCGCCAGATTGGTCGGTTGGTAATTCATTTTAATCTGGTTTAAACCTGACTAATCAAGGATACCGCCAAATTGGTCGGTCTGTAATTTAATTTTGGTTCCGCCTTAATGGCTGGTTGGACTTAATTTGACTTAATCAGGATACCGCCAGATTGGTCGGTTGGTAATATTATCACAAGTTTATATATTATTTTATGGGAGATATCTAAATTAGTAGTAGTAAAAGTAATTCATTTTACCTTAGCATTTTATTATTGTAATTTACTTTTCAGTATTTACTTTACCGCATTTTTACTTTATGTCTTTTATTTTCAAGTTTTTACTAGCCCTAGTTATGTGTTGTAACTAAATTAGTTATCTGTGGTTGTGATGACTTTTAATATCACCGTTTTATAAGGGGTTAGATTATAGCTTGGGTAATATAAAGATTTATTTATTGAGTCTTAATCTTAATGCTTTTTCATTAACTGGCCATTAATAAAATTGATCTGGTAAATCTAAAATGAACTAGACATAGGGATTTTAGGTTTCAGCCTTAGACTCAATAGCCCACGATCTTCCTTGAGGATAGATAACCCTTTAATAGATTTCCTTACAGGATAGGAATATACCTGTCGGGAGGGGGTAGCCATAATTGGAACTTAAACTTAATGAATCCAGATAATTTGGTTGACATAGACATATGGTTCAATTGGGTTAAACTGTGTATTTGTGTCTGACCATCGACAGAGGCTTACACATAATTTAGTGTTCCAGGTTAATAAATCAATATATTACCCAACTTTAAGATAACCACTTCATCTTTAAAATGATATTGGAAGAAATCACAACCCTAGATAGTTTTTAATATTGAATTTTCTTAAAACCTATTTTCGACAATTTTATTTACTTGCTTTTAAATTTTGAATCGTCACCATTTCAAATCAATCAATCAACCTGTTAGATACTAGTAATCATTTGACCTCATAAAATTAATAGATTAGATATTAAGTCCTCGTGGGATCGATATTTTTATACTACTTGAACGATACGTGCGCTTGCGTTATACGTGTGTGTTTACGCCGGTCACCCATAATTGGCATAGTCCATGTTCAAATGGACGCTCTTTGTCTTTTACCGATGGAAAGGGACAGAAGCAGCCAAGGTTCACCCCGTAGCATATGAGAGAGCGATTTTGTGTACCCCACATTGTTACATAAAATAAGCCATACCTAGAACAAAAAATAGGCTTACCACAAGTGTGGGAGAAATAAGGTCAGAAGGATATATTATGTTTGATAACCACATGCATATTATATCTCATACATCGCCCGCATCTCATGCATACACGCATCATGTTAACCCTGTATCTTAAAAGCCATCATAGATATCCGTTGGGTTAGGAAAAAGAAGACTTGTCAAATAAGAGTTTAGCAAACATGGATATCAGGGAAAAGGAAACCGAGGAACATAAAACTTTACGGCAATGATAGAAAGGCCATTGTGAAAAAAAAAAAGAAAAAAATTGTTTGTTCTTAGTCCTTAACGGTTTAGCATATGTCCGATGATGAAATTGATTACTTTAGGGTGAAATCTTAGAAACGATAAACTCTTGATGTGCTTTTATCTGATACTTTGAGTAATTGATCTATGTTAGACTCGTAAACACTTGATTATGGTTTTTAGCAGTGAAAATCTGCGTAGTTAGAAAAGTGACTAGTTGAAGAAATGGTAGGTCGGTGGATGACCGTTCGCTTAAATGTCTATCCTGATTTGCTTGTGTTATCATGTGTGGTATGGTTGAAAATAAAAAAAAAAGTCTCTAGAGAAAAGAATTAAACCACCTATAACCGATAAACGTGAAGCTACCCTTGGGCGAGTATTAGGACCACCATGGGGAGAAATGCTACCTTAAAGGGTAGGTATGTTGGAAAAAAAGGGAAAAAAAAGAAAAAAAAGAAGTTCAAAACGAAAAGAAAAAAAAGAAGTTCAAAACGAAAAGAAAAAAAAAAGACAAAAGAGAAAGAAAACCATACCACATTGAGCACAGAAAAGCAACTGCAGGCATAATTGAGACATCTAGGTTGGTTTGACCCATCGATCCCAATTTTTTGACGAAATCATTGAGTTGGCTTACCTGAGGATGAATCTGCAAAGGAACCTTTACACACACACACTTTGAGTCTGGCTTAGATCATTTATTCAAAGACTTGGATTTGAGTTGCATTGAATGTTTTGAAGGTTCTCTGGTTTCGACACTGGGCATTCTTTGAGGATGATAATATGTATAACTATTGGGACTATTTCGTAAAAGGCAATATAGTATGTTGATATGGAACGTCACATCACATGATCTACTTTGGCCAAGTGCAAGTAACGAAGAGCAAAAGGCTAAACTATGTCTGGGGGCGACCAGTCTACCACCCCGCGAATAAGGGATATATCGAGAACTTGAGCAATGAGACTAAAGAGAACTAAACAATCACCAGAAGATAGTCGGCAGAAAGTAGACCCAGGGGGCGATCAGAGACTTTTGTAGGAAAATGGCACCAAGGAGCACAATGAAGGCCTAACCCATCGGAATAGGAAACACATTCATGCATACATGCATACACGTCTGATAAGTGTAGTTTATACCCACTTATTATGGCATTCTCAGCTTATTATTTTGTTATAATTCGAGATATTTAATATGATTTATAATTTATTTTATGTTTTATTTATAGGAGCATTAATATATGGATCGGGGAATAATTGCACGTGTTTTGAGAAATTTCGGGAACACAAGACGAGTATGGGAGCTATAGGCGCCATGACGCCTTCAAGAATATCAAACCCAGCCAAAAGGCCGAGTAATTGGCGCCATGGCGCCACTTGAACAAATGAATTAGGTGCCATGGCGCCATTTGAAAAGAAAATAATGTGAGTGTGAATGTAAGGTGGGGGCCGCACCTTTGACAAACCTTAGAGAAAGAAAACAACAAATCCATGAAAGTGGGGCCAATTGTTGTTAAAAATAAATAAAGAATAAAAAGGCAAGAAGACCACGTGAAGGAGAGTTTGACTTAGAAAGAAATTAAGAGAAGAAAATGTACAGGCGCCGCGGCGCCTTCCAAAACTCAAAACCCATACATTTTCCCGGAAGTTCAGCGCCGCGGCGCCCACTTACACAATGATCCGGAAGAAAACCTACACGTTCCAGGATTCACTTTTTAGGGTTTTTAATAATCCTAATGCCACCCAAAGACTCCCTGCCTCAACTATAAATATAACATTACATCCAACACTCAAAGGGAGGCTAATACAGAGCACAAAACACAGAAACACATATTTTTAGAGATCCAAGGAGAGGATTGAAGAGCGACAAGAGGAGATTAAGGTGGTGACATCCGGAGAGGAAGAGATTCAATTCGGGTTTTATCTTCTTATTTCTTTCTTAAAACTCTAATGATTTCCATTAATTCGTGACTTGATTATTTATTGTTTTATCTTTTGTCATGAATTTACTCCTTAATTTTGGAGAATGATTGTAATTGATGCTCAAACCTTGTATTTTATTTATCAATTTTGTTATGAAGTTTTATTAGTTTATTTATATTCTTTTGAGTTTAATGCTTCTTGATTGCTGGCCACAATTTGAGATGATGAATGTTTAGAATCTATCACTCGAGAGAGGGGATTTTGAATAGATCTAGAGAATATAGCCTGGGATTTTATAGAGTTCGAGAGAATCTGTAGTCCTTTGAAGTCGTTAACATAGAATCACAAATCGTAATGAGTTGTTAACTATTGGATTTTTATAGAGATATCGAAGTCTGTAGTTAATGATATTTTCACTCGGCGCTCGAGAGAGGGAGTGGATAATTTCGGAGTCTTGACTTATAAACAATATAACCGAACAAGGATTAATTGGCATAACAAATACACAGGTAACAGCTAGGTGAAATCATGATCCAGAATCTCTATCGTATTAGTTCCTCCTATTTTATTATTTTTATATTTATTTATTTAATTAAAATCTTTATCATTTGTTTTCTAAATAAAGTTAGGATTATCAATTGTAGTACTTAGTGCGAGTTAACGCAATCCCTGTGGGTTCGACACTCTTTCACTGATTTATACTAAAACTTGACACCGTACACTTGCGGTACGATATAAAAATATCACAACAAGTTTTTGGCGCCGTTGCCGGGGATTGTTTGTTTAATTCACATTGATACTACTACCAAGTAATCTTAGCTTTAATTTAGATTTTTATTTTTATTTTTATTTTTATTCTTCTTTATTTTTATCTTAAGTTTTATTTTTATTTCTTATTTTTATTTTTATTTTTATTTTTTATATTTTCCGTACGAGGTGAGTTTGAAAAGAAGCAATGACAGATCATGTTGGTGCACTGATAGCTCAAGTATCGTCCCTCACAACTCGCCGAATGTGCAGTCCATAATTTCTAATTGAGAGAAAATCTACATATCATGTGGGACCATCTATGGATAAATCACCACAGCCTGCCAAGCTATCTTTTTCATGTCATAAGAACCGGTGGATACCAAAGAAGAAAACAGATGAGATTACCCGGTTCACTGCGTTTAAGCCACCATAACCATTTTGGGTGGTTGCGTCTGGCTGAAGACGTTAAACTTAGCGCTAGCGGGGAGGCAACCCTTGCATTTGTTTATTATTATTTTCTTTATTTCCAATTTTTTTTATTGTGTGCTATTTATTAATTTGCATGTTATTTATGCAGGTAGCACGAAACACACAACGCCCGCGCAACCAAATTCTAACCAGCAAGAGCCTGATCAACTTCATGCACGGTAGTGTTGTTCCTCACTCTTGTTCTTTAAATTTTTATCTTACATTGAGGACAATGCAAATTTTAAGTTTGGGGGTGTTTTGTGTGCATGTTGTTTACTTGCTATTTAGTTGTTTAAATTTATTGAAAAAAAAAAAAAAAAAATTGTTTTAGTCTTTGATAGTCAAGCATAAATCCTATGATGAATATTGTTTGTTTATGGATGAAATTTTAGAAACGATAAGTGCCCGATTTACTTTTATCTGATGCCTTGAATAATTGATCTATGTTAGACTCGTAAACACTTAAAAATAGGTTTTTAGCAGTAAAACTTAAGTAGTTGACAAGGTGACTAGTTGACAAAATTGCATGTCGATGAATGACCGTTTGCTTAGATATCTATCTTGATTTGCAGTGTTATGAAGTATGGTATAGCTAAAAAAAGAAAAAGAAAAATGTCTCTAAAGAAAGAAAATAAACCACCTATAACCGATAAGCGTGAAGCTACCCATGGGCGAGTATTAGGACCACCATGAGGAGAAATGCTACCTTAAAGGGTAGGTGAGTTGAAAAAAAAAGTGCAAAAATGAGAAAAGAAAAAAAAGAGACAAGAAAATAAAAGAAAAACCATACCATACCGAACACAAAATAAGGCAATTACAGAGCATAATTGAGATATCTAGGTTGGTTTGACCCATCGATTCTAATTTTTAAACGAAATCATTGAGTTAGCTTACTTAAGATCAAAGCTGTGAATGAACCTTTACACACACACACACCGTGAGTCTAGCTTAGATAATTTATTCAAGAAATTGGATTTGAGTTGCAATTGCGTACTTTGAAGGTTCTATAATTTCATTTATAAGCTTTCTTTGAGGATATATTTATGCGTAACTATCGAGACTATGTTTTGTTATTTTTTTTATTTTGCATGATTGTGTGTGAATGACGTTTGTGGGTGTCGTCGCTGTAAGCCCACACGAGACTATAACTCGTCCACTAGGGCCGCCTATGGGTTTAAAGGCTTGTTGCATATGCTAAATGCAATCGTGATCCCTACGAAAGTGGCCTAGTTAATTTAGTTATTTTTAATTATTTATTTGAATTTAGTTTTTATTTTATCTATTGCTCGGGACTAGCAAAATCTTAAGTTGGGGGTGTTTGATAAGTGTAGTTTATACCCACTTATTATGGAATTCTCAGCTTATTATTTTGTTATAATTCGAGATATTTAATATGATTTATAATTTATTTTATGTTTTATTTATAGGAGCATTAATATATGGATCGGGGAATAATTGCACGTGTTTTGAGAAATTTCGGGAACACAAGACGAGTATGGGAGCTATAGGCGCCATGACGCCTTCAAGAATATCAAACCCAGCCAAAAGGCCGAGTAATTGGCGCCATGGCGCCACTTGAACAAATGAATTAGGTGCCATGGCGCCATTTGAAAAGAAAATAATGTGAGTGTGAATGTAAGGTGGGGGCCGCACCTTTGACAAACCTTAGAGAAAGAAAACAACAAATCCATGAAAGTGGGGCCAATTGTTGTTAAAATAATAAAGAATAAAAAGGCAAGAAGACCACGTGAAGGAGAGTTTGACTTAGAAAGAAATTAAGAGAAGAAAATGTACAGGCGCCGCGGCGCCTTCCAAAACTCAAAACCCATACATTTTCCCGGAAGTTCAGCGCCGCGGCGCCCACTTACACAATGATCCGGAAGAAAACCTACACGTTCCAGGATTCACTTTTTAGGGTTTTTAATAATCCTAATGCCACCCAAAGACTCCCTGCCTCAACTATAAATATAACATTACATCCAACACTCAAAGGGAGGCTAATACAGAGCACAAAACACAGAAACACATATTTTTAGAGATCCAAGGAGAGGATTGAAGAGCGACAAGAGGAGATTAAGGTGGTGACATCCGGAGAGGAAGAGATTCAATTCGGGTTTTATCTTCTTATTTCTTTCTTAAAACTCTAATGATTTCCATTAAATTCGTGACTTGATTATTTATTGTTTTATCTTTTGTCATGAATTTACTCCTTAATTTTGGAGAATGATTGTAATTGATGCTCAAACCTTGTATTTTATTTATCAATTTTGTTATGAAGTTTTATTAGTTTATTTATATTCTTTTGAGTTTAATGCTTCTTGATTGCTGGCCACAATTTGAGATGATGAATGTTTAGAATCTATCACTCGAGAGAGGGGATTTTGAATAGATCTAGAGAATATAGCCTGGGATTTTATAGAGTTCGAGAGAATCTGTAGTCCTTTGAAGTCGTTAACATAGAATCACAAATCGTAATGAGTTGTTAACTATTGGATTTTTATAGAGATATCGAAGTCTGTAGTTAATGATATTTTCACTCGGCGCTCGAGAGAGGGAGTGGATAATTTCGGAGTCTTGACTTATAAACAATATAACCGAACAAGGATTAATTGGCATAACAAATACACAGGTAACAGCTAGGTGAAATCATGATCCAGAATCTCTATCGTATTAGTTCCTCCTATTTTATTATTTTTATATTTATTTATTTAATTAAAATCTTTATCATTTGTTTTCTAAATAAAGTTAGGATTATCAATTGTAGTACTTAGTGCGAGTTAACGCAATCCCTGTGGGTTCGACACTCTTTCACTGATTTATACTAAAACTTGACACCGTACACTTGCGGTACGATATAAAAATATCACAACAACGTCACATGCACGCAATTTTCTCTTTATTTTTGTTCGCATGTTTTAAAGAAAAGAAAAAAGCGGCAAAGACAAGCAATTCGGGAATGAATCCTCTGGTCGAGGCCCACATTATCAGCAGTTCGGGAATGGATCCCAGGGCCGAGGCTCGCATTATCAGCAGTCTTCGGGAATGAATCCCAGGGTTGAGGCCCACATTATCAGCAGTTCGGGAATGAATTCCAGGGTCGAATACGAATATTTTTTATTTGTTTAGTCATTAAATTATTTAATAAAATAATTTACCATACTTGATTTACATTAATTCTTCATAAATACATACATATGAAATATGTAATTAATATATTTACTAAAAATATCTCACTTAATATCAAAAATATTACTATTTCTATGGTAATTAGTTATAATTTCTTGAATCTTAATTGAAAATTAACAAGAACTAGTAAATAAAAATATTAAAACGAATCCTAAATGAATAAATGAATCAATTAGCTTAAATTCGTATTCGATTCGTTTAATAAATGAATCGAATCGAATTGACTCATTTATCAAACGAATCCATTTTTCCAAACCCGTATTCGCTTTAAAGCGAATCGAATCGAACGAATAAATGAATCATGATCCAAATTGCCACCCCTAATCTGAAATATCTAACAGAGTGTTCTCATTAGTACATTACAATACAATTCTGATAATGGACGCACACAAAGACAGATACTCTACAATATATGATGTGCAATTTTTGTACTCAACCTAATGGACCCGACAACCAAGTGACTACCAACAGTATCCATCCTCTTGAGCTCGCCATCCAGGTGCACCTGTAACACAGAAACATTGGGAGTTGGAGGTTAGATCGTTTGAATGACCTAGTGAGTGGATAGATTTTTTTAAAAAAACGGAACTGAAATCTTTTTTTGAAAAATCATGGTTCTAAAACCAAAATCATCTCAAGTAACAAACTTATCTGTTCTGAAAATATTTTCTAGAATCTCTCTAAATTGTGAGTTCTCTTGAAAACTCCTTTATGAAACCATTCTCTTTAAAGAATCGTGTCTCAAAAGTCTGTTTTTGAATCCACAAGATATAAGTCAGGATTTTCTTTTCAAAATCTTTGTGAAAATCATTCACAAAACCATATGTAAAATAATATGTCAATCTGTACAATAATCCAGTGGTCTTGGGGCGTTGTACGCACAGTCCCCCAAGCCACTAAGCTAGTAAACAGTGGTGATATCAGTGACATCAACCTGTCTTTGAAATCCGGGTTTAGGGGTCTCGTTATCCCACTAGCCCTATGTTAGGGTTGGTGCTCGGAGTGCCAATCCGGATCGTATTTATGTCCGATTCATAAATACGAACAATTCAATTTTCATAATATTACTATTTTAACGGTAGCACCCTTGTTTTTTATACGCTTATTCGAACTAATTGCGATTAGATATCTGATTATAATTAGATCGAAATTAAATATGGTTTAGTGATACGTGTATATTAAACAAAGACCATAAGATTTACAATATAGTGCGCAGTTACAATGTAGTTTGTAATTGACATTGGGAAGCGCACTATAATATGTATATCCTTAAATATAGTTCCTGGTCAAGATTTACTAACACGGGTCGGTTAGTAAAATCCGTTGAGACCGGTACATATCGTATATCGTGACTTCGTCCGATGGTTTATCCCAATGAATCATGAGTCTTGGGAGACTTGTATAGACACGTAGGTGTTTATTTGATAAGACGGTGAACGACTCACTGAAGATTTCATAATATATGGTACACCAACGTCAATAGGAACATTCTCGAGTTGAACGAGCATAGTGGTCCTTCGACTTGAGATACCACAATGGGATATATGAGTTATCCTCCACACTTTGATGGCAGTCACGTAAACGATTTATTCATGATCAGACCTCCGCCTGTTCGTTGGGTGTGGACTGATGCTCATGATATCCAGTTCGTATCAAGATATGATCCGTCAGTCCTGTGTACAGGGCATAGACATCCTTACGTGTTTACGATCTAGTAAATCCATGGTCGTGGTATAACTTCGAAAATCAGTTCCGAGTGTTATTTAGAGATCGTAAATTGAAAGTCGATTGTATTATACCGAACGGATTTGACGTTTTCATATATATCCCAAGTATAATACGGATTGCCTGTGACGGAGGGATTATACGTATGCAATGACCTCGACTTGTATAGTTTAGTAAGATTATCTGTGGTCGTCATAATCAATGAGTGAGTGGATTATGGACACGAAATTGGATTTCGTGATGGATAAACCTAAACTTAGAGAGTCTCACAATATGAAGTGTACTCGTTGTGCACTTGGGCAACTCAATATGAATAAAACAGATTATTCATAATACTTCACCGGATTAAGTGAGTTAATTCAGATCGTTTAATCGGTTAAACGATATCACATGCTTTAGGGGATTTTGTCCGATCATAATTATTGTGTATTTGTATTCGATACATAATATGATTAGATACACATTAATTAATTGTCAAATGAGATTTTGACACATGCCATAAATATATGTATTTTTTATTTATTATAAATAAAAATACATATATAAAAATAATTACATTAATTGATTATTTGAATATTTAATTGTTAAATATTTCAATAATTAATTAATCAAACTTTTTCATAAATGTTATGATTTATTGTCCAATTATTATTGGTTTTTATGGCATGATTTGATTGAACTTCATTTGTCAAAATATGATTTGATAATATAAAGTTTGTTTTTATTTTTATTAGATTAAAATTACCAAATGACAAAATTGCCCCTCATTCCCTTAAAAGTCGGTCCTTTGGTCTTCAAAAAAATTTATTTCTTACTCATTTGGTGAACCTCCATGACCGACTAAGCTCAAGAAAATGGGTTTGAAAATTTTTTTGAAAAATCCTTGAAGATTTGAAGGAAAATCAAAGAAAAAATATATGAAACAAGAGATTAAAAGGTAATCTTCTTAACCCCAAGCTTAGAAATTTGATTTCTTATTTCTTCATGATTTAGAATGGTTCTAGGGTTCTTTCAAATCTGAAATTTTAGGGCTTTTTGGTTTGGTGGATGAATTTGAAGCTTGGATGCATGTGTGAAGTGTATTTGGTAGAGATTATTATAATATTAGGCCAAATTAATCAATTGTTGATATGTTGCTATTCTAGAGTGTTATGACCACTCTTATGGCACCTAGAATTGTTCTTGGGTTGTTCATATGTGGTGACTTTAGTTGGTGTCTTGATTAATTAGATTAATCTTGAAATTGTTGGATTAAAGCATGAAAATTTGGTAAATTTATGTTCTGGATCAGATCTGGATTTTTCAGTGCATATGTTGATGTATTTGATGTTATATTAATATAATGGATGTTTTTGGGAGTTGGAACAATTTCCGGAAATGATTTCCGAGTTGAAATAAGCGAAAACGGCCAAAAACGGCGTTATCGGGTGGATTTTGAGCCAACCGGGTGACGGCTGCCCAAACAGTGAATTTGTCACTGTTCAGGCAGCCCATGAACTGTCCTAACACTATTGGGGCTGACCTGGGTAGTCCCCATAAGTTTCGGGTGGTCGGTTCAGTCGAAAACGCATTTTGCATCATTTTGCGGAAAAATGATTTTCGTTAAAGTTTCACGAAGTTTCCATTGAATTTATGTCGTTATTTGATATCGAATAAATAGGTTTAGGTGAAATGTGAATAAATTATTCATATTAGATATTGAATAATTTATTTGGTATTTTGAAAAAGTTTTAAAATATGATTTCGCCCGAACCGCGCTTCCGCTGCGCCCCATCGCCCAAAACCCCAACAAAAATGGTATCAGAGCGGGTCTAAAGCTTCATCCTTTACATTATTCATGCTTGATATTTGATATATAATCCAATTTTAATGTTCGCACATGCTTGGAATCTAGATATGTTTCTTTACTTTTCGGTTCTACACTAACGGAAATGTAACTTAAATTTAATAGTTAAATTGTGTTATGTTTTCTAAGGTAGAATTGAAATGTTTAGAAAATGATTTAGATTAAAATTCTACATTTGATGTAGATTATAGCTTCCATGGGAAAATCCTCGCTTTTAAAATATGTCTGTAAAGTAATGTGTATTGGATACATGTTTCTTGGTCCGTCTTGTCAGTACGGTTTATGGTTATTTTTCTATAATTGCATCCGAGATCGTGCCAAAGCTGTGAGGGTGTAGGTTATAGGACTATTATACATACTGGTTGTATATTGATACTGGACAAATTCAAGTGAAAGTGGAAATCCTGAACGTGCCAAAGCTGTCAGGACTACACCGATAGCTTGAGAAAACCAGGAGTCACTAGTGAGTGATTGACAAAGTGTTGTCTACCTAATGAATATATGTAGGCGAGATCGTGCCAAAGTTGGGAGTCGAAATATATTCATGGGGTTCTACTCTCACTATGAAATTCGATTTAATTATTGAATTCCCGTTGTCAGTTGGAGATTACGGTATTACGTAAAGTAGTGGGAGACACTGTTGGGTTAAAAATCCATAACTTAAGCAGTGTGTAATATTTTGGAAAATTCTGCTTTCGTTTTCCTTTTATTCTATATTGTTTATAGATTTATGCTTCTAATCCACTGCATTTATAGTTCTTGAATATATATTTTTTTTCTGACTTAACTTATGGTTGCGTAGGTCTAGAATAGGTTCTAGAAAGACAGTAGACTTAGATATTGTTAGATTAGTTGAAACTATCGGGAACTGTTGTTCCGATTTTCTTGAAAATCAAGATGGTTTGTGATTTAGTTACTAAGTCACGATTAGGTAATCTAAATAGGATATCTGCTTTAGGATATAATTATCTAGAAAGTACAGTTTCTTATGCAGTAAGAATTGACACGAATTAGTTCATGTCTCGAGATTCTTGACTGACATTAAGATAACCTCTTTAGTATTTGTTTGTCTTATAATAACGTTTCTTGGCTTTATTGACTTTTAGAAGTCGCGTGTCTGACACAGTTTGCTAATCAATTATTTACAATCGTTGTGAATAATTGAACGCAAATTATAAAGCTAAAGAAAGGAAATATGTATAGTTATGTATAGAGAATATTGATTCTCACAATACGAAAACTATAGGTATTTGATACCGGATCTCCCGTCTAGTTATTTAAAATAATATTTAATAACTGTTTTGATATTTGATATCAGAACTTGTGACTTTTGGATAGTTACTTGCTCTGTATAAACAGTTGTTGCATATTTTAAGACGACTAGTAGTGTCATTAATGAAAGATAAGCATTAAGAAAAAATTCGGTAAAATAAATAATTTAGAACTGTGTTTTATGAGATTTTATCATAAAAGCATTAGATGTTTATTCCGTATGGTAAATGATAGTCTGATATGTGATCACACCATATATCCTTATCCATTTAATGAATATTGTATTCAGGATGTGATTAAATTTCATTTAACCAATGATCATCATTGGACCACAAGATTTATTAAACTAATACATTGGATATATGTGGTTTAATGAATTAATAATTGTCTTAGATAGTTTTCTATACTCCGTAACTTAGTTAATGATTTGTCATTACTTTGTTACATGTTTCTAATAGAGAACATGTTGAACGTCTTGAATTGTTCGAGAACTTTCGATATGCTTTCTAATGAAACGCGAATATAATATTTTGAATGGTTCAAAGATATTCTATTTGAAGTGTTGGGAACTATAATTTTAAAATTCATCGTGAATCTTTGAATTGTTCAAAGATGTTTGATATGATCAAACATGTGAATTTAAGGCAATTAGTTCTATAGTTATTTAATGAATGTGATTCTAACTCAATATTATACTTCCACGTTTCCATTATGATGGAATTGGTCAGTGGGAGTTATCGAATCTTATATGATTTGATTCGTTGATATTGAGTGTTACCGAATTGGTTTTCAATACTCTTGGGGTTATACTCCGGAAATACTTATTCGTCTCTTTAATTTTAGGTTCCATTCGTTTCTATTGTTACATATATGATACATATAGGTAGAAAATTCAATTCTTGAAAAGTTTGAGATTTGAAACTTTCTCTTGTATAATGGTTATATAATTGAAAGTACTTGTGCCTCGAAGGTACAAGTGAAAACTTATTATTTATTCTATTCAATAGAATATCGTATTCTATTTAATGGAATATCTTTTCTACGATCCCGAGTAATAAAATTATTTTGTTACTTGACGGTTAACATTGGATGTTGACGATTGTAGAAAGGACTTGACTTAGTGAAGTCAAATGTGAGAATGATAAACTATAAGTGGAACTATGTAATTAATAAGATGAAAAGACCCTTAGATTTCTTCCGTATAAGTTTAATAGGATGTCAGAATCATTTACAAAGTATTTGATACTTAACGGTTCTGTTGTTTTCTTGTCGAAGAAAATTATCCTATAACTTATAGTGGGAGTGATATTTGATATCGATTTCAGAAATTACCATTGAACTATATATCTAAGATTGTTCCTAGCTTACTACGATCAAGTTTTGAACTTGATTAAGCTTTCGTTATGAATTGTTCATAAAATGTGCAAATTATTTGCGCAGCAAAAGCATATTGAGCTTGATAAAGGTTTGACCCTTACAGTATGACAGTGAGAAAGGTTATCCTCAGTAGTCTATTGTAGATTCTGAGAATACTTGTCTCTAGTCACACTAATTGAGCAGTTAAATGTCTGTTGGTTAATGTTGATATTAAACAGTGCATTTTGACTAAAGAATACAAAGTGGCGTTCTTGAGTGATTTCTTCGAATGAGAGATCCGTTGTGATTTCTTTGTTTGAGGAAGTTCATTATAGAATGGCCCTAGAGTTTGTATTCTGTTAAGATCACATTTTGATATATTAGCTTATGGAGCCTATTGTAGACTCGGATAAGCTTTCCTGAAATCCGTGTTCTCTGATTTTCATATCAGTCAGATTGTCTGGTTTTATCGAAGTATAGAGCATACGTATTTTTCAGTAGGGTCAGTGGGAGCGTACAAATTTCTTTCTAGTATTATATATCCTAAGTCTTCTTTTCTCCGTGGAAACAGTGGGAGTAGTCTCTGTCATATTTGATATAAAGTTTTATATATGATATAAAATTAAGAGACTTGTGTGAAATTACTATTAATCGCATATTAGATATGATCTAATAAATGACATAGTAAGACTATTTGTATGACAGTTAGTGTAACTGTTTGACATTTAACATGCCGTTTATGTATATAGTATTCATCTTTCGTAAATGATGATTCATTTGTCGAAAGATAGATTGATTGGAATGTCTAGTCAATCTTATGCATCATAGGATGATGGCGTAATGAATACTATATTATATGTGATTATTGATATCATTTTAATCGTAATTGTTACGGATTATTTTGATATGGTGTAGACCATATGATGGTTCTAGAAACATGTTCTTTGTGATCTTTGAGATATTAAGAACGAGTTTCTTATTCATAGAGAATTTAGTCTGCAACCATAACGTCAGATTAGTTTTGATTCTAATTATGACATTAGATGGTCTATGTCATATAAAGTCAGAAAAGATGCAGTGGGAGTGTCACCGTTGATTATACTAAACTAGTGGAATCAATTGCAACTTGTGAAGTATTGACTTAAGAAGTTGCAAAGTGACCTCAATGATTATAAGTGTTGATATTGGTTTCATGCTTGCGGTTGTCTTATAGTATTTGGATTTGATCTCTAAATACATAGACAACTCAGCAGTTATAGCACAATACTGATATAGCATCTGAGTCACATTGATGTGGAACTTTGATTCTATAAAATATGAATGATGCGAGTTAAAGAAAACGGTTGGGTTTGTTGGACAAACTCGATTTGTAAAGCAGACTTACTTGTTGTTGCCTACCTCTGGAGTGCTGGAGAGCTCTTGAGGGCCATTAGTATGTGATATACATTGAGATGTGTATAGGATACCATGGATTGGCACTAGAAGTGGGAGAAATTGTTAGGGTTGGTGCTCGGAACCAAAGTATATTGATTGTCGCAAGTATTACACCCAACACACTACGATTCTCAATATACCCAGTATTGGCGTACACAGAACCTGTTAAAGCCCTGGACGACCTCAACCAAAGTATATTGATTGTCGCAAGTATTAGCGGTGCAAGTCTCAGGTTAAGACCAAATACACCTACCCTGATTTCGGACATCCATAGACACATAGTCATACTACCAATGGAATTCCGAAGGGGTCTATCCAGAGCGAAGCTGTTTCCCGTACCATCGGTGAAACACAACCTCCTATTACACTTGCATGAGTATCCTATACCCAAATATACGAGAACTATGACGTTGTGCCCTCACAACACGCACAAGTGCAATACTAGTCTTTTACGTATTTATCGATGTCCAATCTCGATAATACTCTGACTAGGGATATTTAATGATTTATACTTCATGGACAGATACTGTCTCATATCATTCTCAGTCCAGGAAAAAATCATATGGACCTCCTATCATTTATACATCTAGGTGATCTAATCACAAAAAATAAGAGTGCAATCTCTTTATCACATAGTTAATTTGTACAATAACACCGTGATCTGTACAAATAGTGACGCTATGGGTCATAATTGTCCAACAATCTCCCACTTGGCCTATAGCCAGTCACTCGAGTCTCTACCACCCGAACTATGTACGGTTCGCTCAAATTACTGAGAAAAGGTTTTCGTCAGCGGATTTTCATGATTATCGTCTGATGCGATTTATTCGATCATCACATTGCCATGATGTATGATCCGAACGAATCAAATGAATATCGAAGTATTTATCTGGATCGTTGATGAGACCATTAATTCTTTAGCATGTGCTGAAGCCTAGCTCAGCTGCTAAGAGAACTATATCTAATCTAATTAGATTTTATCGACCCCAGAAGGCTTCTATTGCTGCCTCAGCTGCAGCAATAATCCGAATTTGTTGTTTATTCGATAACAGTATCTTGCTTGGGAGATTTCCAGCTCACTGTACCGTTATTCAAACTGTATAATACCATTTTTATCGGTTGGGAAACTTGTGGTAGTGATCCTAGTCACTTCAAGTTCTCCTTCTCCAAAGTTTAAGACAGCATCCTTAGATCTATAAGATACTAACGAATGTTCTTAATATCAATCCAGTGACTATCACTTGGATTGGCCTGTTTGTGAATCATATGCTCAAAGCGTATGAGACACCAGGTCGCGTACATTTTTCAATGTACGATTTCTCGGAGAGTTTTCGAAAGGCAAGCTTTCGCCGATTATTATGGGAATATCATTTCCAAGAAATGACACATTATCATTATTTATAGGACAGCCATTGTCAGTGCGCTCCCACTAACCCTCTTATATATACAAGAATGTTTTCGTTTTGAATTAAATCATAAACTATTATGATTACAAAAAAACGATAATTCCTAGAACCAATGCTTGCTTCAATCCAAACATGGATCGATTAGCCAGCAAACCTTGTTGCTAGTTCATGTACGACAAAACCGTCAGGATGTTTTAAACATCCTCCAAAAGGTTTCCTTTTCAGGAAAGCGATTTTCCGTCCAGCTGTCATATTTCATAAATGAAACATGCAGCTTTAGCAAACATTATCCAAATGGATTTATCATGGCAACAATTAAAAGGTTGAATCGAAATCAACACAATGTTGATAACGATACCTTTCCGCTAAAAGCCTAGCTTTATACGTTGGTATGTTGCCATCCATGTATGTCTTCCTTGAAGACTTATAAAATACCAGTATGCACAATGTCTTGCGGTACATCAACTAGTATCCAAACTTGTTGCTATACATGGAATCCATTTTAGACTCATGACACTTTGTCATAATTGGGAGTCGATACATTGTATCACATCCTCATACGTAGTCAGTTGGTATATCTCAAAAGATCGACATCTTTACGAGGTGAGATCAGAAACCCATACCCCAGGTTGTTTTCTGACTCTCTCCGACTCACGCGGTTCTTGTGTATTCGAAGATTAATGGTAATAGTTACATCATTGATGAACTATTTATGTTCCATTAAGGATTCGGTGCCTGGAATAGTATTACTCCGATTTTCATCGAGTTTTACTATCCTCCCACTTACCACTTCATATCGGTTTTCCTTTTCAGGAAAACCGCATAGTGAGCAACAATCTAATTGTTCTCAAGTGAGTTGTATAAGTACAATACTTATGGTATCCCTAGGATAACCTACAATTGGCTCTTATCCAATTTGGGTTCTAGTTTGGTATCATCCAAACATATGCCTAGCATCCCAAATACTCGGGATCGAGAAACCCGGTTTATTTCCCGTTCATATCTAATATGAAATCTGTCAAACAGATTTTAATGGAACCTTATTCTAAATAAGTTCTTGCACTGTTAAAGCGTATCCGTTGAAGGAAATGGTAGCTCAGAGCGACTCATGATTAACCTTATCATGTCTAACAAGATTCGGTTAGTCAGTTCGGATACACCGTCAGGATGACGTGTTCCGTAAGGAGTCCTCATTTTAAAGAATACTTTATTCTTTCAAGTATTTTAGAAACTTATTGCTTAAGTAATTTCCATTACGGTCTTACCGTAACAGTTTAATACTATAGCCGATCTGTTTTTCTATTTTGTGTCGAAACTTTAAAAGTTTTCGATTTGTGTTCTTTAAAAGAAACACATAACCATTACGCGATGCCACATCCGTATAGGTCACGAAACATTCATATCCACATATAGCCTAGCTAGACATGAGCCCACTATCTTCACTATGAATTAGGGCTAACAGATCGGTGGTATTTACACTTTTACCAAGTAAATAGTGTTTTAGGCACTTTGCCCGATAAACTAGATTCGTAGACTTTATTTGATTGGAATCAAATATGTCCTAGTACCCACTCTTCAAAAGTGCGGATATACGAGTCTTGTTTAATATGTCCCAGACAACATTGCCACTTTTAAGTTTCTCCCTGATCAAATCAGTTCGAGCTATTTGTTTATCATGATATACGTGTGAGATTTATTTATATTCTAAATATAAATTATGTTGCTCAAATCTAATGTGTTTATCTTAATATCATCTTTATATAATAAAACACTTTAGTGTTCTAAAATATAAAGGTTCAATCCGCAACAGATTAAACACTGATATAAAGATAATGTTCATAGTCAAACTAGTTACATTATAACAGTTTCCTAATTTACGTATATACCCAAAGGGTAGTTCCTAAACTTAGGTATGTACGGTCAAAACAGCGATTTTCATCCCGTTTCCGATTCACAGATTAATCTCTATTGAAGTCAGTATCCTGTTCAAAACAGATTCTAAACATCAATACATATTTATGTACCACACTAAGTATTTAAATCTAATTTTAATACTAGTAGTGAACATAATTATGACAAACATATTTGAAGTCAGAGCCTTGCTCGTCTTCAATTCCTTCTTGGGATTGTCCTCTTATCTTCCTAGAAGACTATAACGATTTTGCCTTTGCCATTTTTCCACACTCTAGAAGACTTTGGCCAAGCCTTGGCATTCCGGAATATCGAAGTAAGGTGCGTCTTGCGCTACTTGCCTAATTGCAAACTTTGACTTTATCTCCTTGAGAATAGTCATTATCTCTCCAGGAGTTTATTATTGCAATTTGGTTACTTCTAAAATCTAAGTATAGATTTATGAAGATCCTTCAATTTCAATATCATACTTTAAGAATCAAATTCTTAGTTCTGATAAAGAAAATAAGGAGTCTATATGACAAGTATAATGGATTAAGCATTAAAGTTATCATTACATGAATATTCCAAATATCATGTTCCACTTATTAGCTTAACTTCATACTTAGGCCTAATTTGTTATTTTATCAAATTAACTAACTTATTATATTTCCAGGACCATCATGAAATATTATTCCCAATTAGAAAAATTAAGTCATTTAAATACATTTTCCCTAGGATTATGTTTTAAATGGTAATCTTTCATTTTATCTTGATTATAATAGTCCAACTATTTAATCAAGGATTTGTGGTACTATGTATTATATTGATTATTATAGTCCAACTATACAATCAAATATAATTTAAATTAATTATCCTCAATTACATTGATTACTATAATCCAATTATAAAATCAACTGTAAATCGAAATTAATTAATTCAAATATATTGATTACTATAATCCAATTATATAATCAATTATAATACAGTCCAACTGCTTATAAAAACAACAATTTAAATATTAGTCCAACTAACATTTAATTGATTTGACGAATGATATTGTTTGAGCGTGTATGGCGAGTAATTGAACGAATATTGCAAATTCAATTCTTGCCTCCCACTATTTTTTGGCGAGCCTCTAACCCTCTGTCGAGTACACGGGAAATCGTGTTTCCTAGTGGGCTAGGATCCCGTTAAATATCACACAATCTTGACTTTGGCCAACAAATTGTATGATAATTAACTAGGTAGATCTCTAAGATCGATTGGATCCAATCCAATTCCTAGATCCGGTAGGGGGACATCCAAGTCCGAAACATATATCATATATATGCCAATATATCCAATGTATTACCTAACCTTTTTCCTCTGAATCAACTAAGCCTTGGCTTTGGCACAACAAACTTAGTGATCCCAGTCAAGCGCGACCCATTGACCATGGAAAGCTTCGTAATCAATGTCGATGGACAAGAAGTGGTATTGACTTTGGCCAACAAACCACAACTTGGACAAGAAACTGACATGGAACAAAGCCTTCGTGATTCAAACACATCTTCGACAGACAAAAGCCTTGACTTTGGCCAACAAACCAATGTCGTCTTAGATCTTAAGTAAGAATCACTCAATGGAAGGAAAAACGCTTAATATTGTGCGAGGGTTTTTCGTGTGCAAATTGGCAACCAATTTATTATCTTTGTTAAGGTCTCATCATCATACACCCTTAAGCATGCATTCTAAATACATAATAAAGGGCATATGAAATAAATAATAATGATATGCGGATGGATACTTTATATTGATCCTAGATCAAATCTCTCTCTTTCTCTCTCCAGCTAGCACATGTATTTACTTCTACCCGTTACACTACACTTCTAAAGAAACCTCATTTACATTGAGGGGAATAGGTGAGAAGAGAATACAAAGAAATAAGAGATAAGGCTGGACTCGCAGGTCCAATCAATAAATCAAATTTATTACAATTTCCAAAATTGCCCCACCCAACTAATATCCATCCGATATACATTATTCATGCATCGTAACCATGTATTCACACAAGCATGTTATCAATCAATCTAATCAAATTAATTAATCTGATAATTAGTGATCATCCAATGTTCAAACAACGATTTGATTTTGTTCGAGTCAAACTCGTTTTACGAACACGTACTCAAAGTACGAATTCTCGAATTAAATTAAATTACATAATTAAATCCAATTTAATACGTATTTAATTCTTATTCTTTATTTAATTCCAAATTAAATATTACACTTTTATAAAATAAACCTTTACGATTTAGACGGGTCTCAAAGCCCGATTAATATCCAATATTAATTTAATTAAAGTCCAATGGGCCTTTAATTAATTTCTTCAAGGCGTGGACTTTTGGTCAACTCGGGTCAAACCGAATAACCAAAATCCAATCCGGGAGTTACCCCATAAGCCCAAAATCAATTTTGGCCCATTAGGCCCAATTAAACTTTAAAGGTTCATTAGTCGCATTTGGGCTTTTTGGATGCGATTTTGGGCCTAATTGGATCCAACCAATTTTGCCTAAACCCAACTTTGTACAACAAAGCCCAACAAGCCCAATAACAACTTTAAAAGCCCAAATCCAATTTTAAGCCCAATTAATTAAAATATAAAATTCCAAATTTCACATTCTAATTAACCAAAGTGCATAGCATTATTAATTACACAAATCAATATTTCCAAAACACCAAATTTGTCCAATTAATCATGCTTATCATCAATGAATCATGTCCAACATAATTTGATCAAAATCAAACCCAATTTTCATGCCTATAGTTCTCGGTCAAGGAAGAAAATAATGCCCAAATCAAATTCAATCCAATTGAACCAAATTAAACATTAAAACAATATCCCCTAATGATTTCTAACTCATCCAATGAATCAAAAAATCAAAATCCAAGACAATTTTAGGGTACACATTTTCGGCCAACACAAGCCAAATTGGGGAAATTTGTTCCAAACCAAATTTCTTCAAATTGATCTAATCAATCATCAATTAAACATCAATTAAGCATATTCATCAATCCAATTTCATCAAATAATGCCCAAATTTGTTTTGCCCAATTTTAGCCCTAAAATCAATTTCATGCAATCAATAGCTCTGATACCATTGTTGGAGTCCTCTAAGGGTCCCAAGATCATATATTAAGCATGAAATAATATGAATACACATCAAATGAGGTGCGGAAAAAACTCACATTGATCGGTTGGATGCTTCGAAGACCAAAAACGCACTGCCTTCTCCTTGCTCGGCAGTGGGCTGCGCAAATGGTGGACTGCTCGGCGTGGGGACTGCTTCCTCCTCCAAGAATCGGCCATGGGTGTCCTCCATGGAAGCTCCAAGCTCCAAGCTTCACAAGGTGATTCCTTACTCATGAAAACACTACCATATCACCTTGGTATATCTCCAATGGTGTGCTAGCACTTGTGATGTTCTTTGCCACAAAAACTTCACTCATCTTCTTGCCATTTTCGGTCAAACCCAGAAGGAAAAACAGAAGAAATGGCAGTGAAGCCGAGAGAGAAGGAAGAATGATTTTGGCTCCAAAAATGGGTGAAAATCGTCTACAGAAGAGAGAGAAAATAAAAGTTGTATTAGGTTTTCTTATTTCCAAAATAAATAAACCATTTACACTTTTAATTTCAAAAAGCAAAGCATTAAATGCTTGTCAATCAACTCACATCAAATGTCACATCACTCAAAGTGACATGTGATTTGACGCTTGATGTGACTAATGATTTGACGCTTGATTTGACTTGCATGCCGCACTCGAATTCGAAATGCGAATGCACTCGCAAAAAATCACGGGCTTGGGTTCGCTAATTCCAAATTAACGAATTTTCCGTTGCGTCGTAATTAAATGATTACGCCTAGCGAAATCACTATTCACGTCGCTAACGAATTAATTCTAAATTAATTTGTTCGCCCGAATTAAAATCTAATTTTAATTCTGTGTCGAAATCCAATTTCGTATAATATATCAAATATATTATTTTACCGATTAATTCCAAATTAATCGTTCTCTCTCTTTAATTGATATTTTATCCCAGATAAAATATCTATGCAATTAATCCCAGATTAATTTTCTCTCTCATTAAATTAATCCCAGATTAATTAAAGTGCGAGTCATACGTCATCGGTGAATCTTCGGGGAGCGACCCATGAGATCTCCGGATATTTTGGTAGTAAATCAGGTCGTCGGACTATCCGAACACGTAAGTACCTAGTACTACGTTTACACCGATTCACAAGACAAGGTTGGCTTCTAGCAAAGCGCCATGCCTACCCAATTCTCCAGAAACATGCTTACAGGAATAAGCGATTTATATCAGGCGTAGTATACGTGGTATTGCGTATTTCGATTCAGTATCGGATGATCACGTGCTAGGCCTGGGGCTGGAATCGTGTCTGCCCCGTACGAAGCACATGTCGGATGTCTGGTAACTAGTCTCTATATCGGATAAACATGACCTTGTCATTTTATCCCGATGACTGCAGTACTTAAGAGAACCAGTACTGTATCCTACGTGACCATCAACTCCATATGACTGGAGTGACACTTCCGTCTAGACATCACACCCAACACACTACGTTTCTCAATATACCCAGTATTGGTGTACACAGAACCTGTTAAAGCCCTGGACGACCTCAACCAAAGTATATGATTGTCGCAAGTATTAGCGGTGCAAGTCTCAGGTTAAGACCAAATACACCTACCCTGATTTCGGACTTCCATAGACACATAGTCATACTACCAATGGAATTCCGAAGGGGTCTATCCAGAGCGAAGCTGTTTCCCGTACCATCGGTGAAACACAACCTCCTATTACACTTGCATGAGTATCCTATACCCAAATATACGAGAACTATGCCATTGTGCCCTCACAACACGCACAAGTGCAATACTAGTCTTTTACGTATTTATCGATGTCCAATATCGATAATACTCTGACTATGGATATTTAATGATTTATACTTCGTGGACTGATACTGTCTTATATCATTCTCAGTCCAGGAACAAATCATATGGACCTCCTATCATTTATACATCTAGTGATCTAATCACAAATGATAAGAGTGCAATCTCTTTGTCACATAGTTAATTTGTACAACAACACGTGATCTGTACAAATAGTGACGCTATGGATCATAATTGTCCAACAATCTCCCACTTGGCCTATAGCCAGTCACTCGAGTGTCTACCACCCGAACTATGTACGGTTCGCTCAAATTGCTGAGAAAGGGTTTTCATCAGCGGATTTTCATGATTATCGTCTGATGTGATTTATTCAATCATCACATCGCCACGATGTATGATCCGAACTAATCAATGAATATCGAAGTATTTATCTGGATCGTTGATGAGACCATTAATTCTTTAGCATGTGCTGAAGCCTAGCTCAGCTGCTAAGAGAACTATATCTAATCTAATTAGATTTTATCGACCCCAGAAGGCTTCTATTGCTGCCTCAGCTGCAGTAATAATCCGAATTTGTTGTTTATTTGGTAACAGTATCTTGCTGGGAAGATTTCCAGCTCACTGTACCGTTATTCAAACTGTATAATACCGTTTTTATCGGTTGGGAAACTTGTGGTAGTGATCCTAGTCACTTCAAGTTCTCCTTCTCCAAAGTTTAAGACAGCATCCTTAGATCTCTAAGATACTAACAGATGTTCTTAATATCAATCCAATGACTATCACTTGGATTGGCCTGTTTGTGAATCATATGCTCAAAGCGTATGAGACACAAGGTCGCGTATATTTTTCAATGTACGATTTCTCGGAGAGTTTTCGAAAGGCAAGCTTTTGTCGATTATTATGGGATATCATTTCTAAGAAATGACACATTATCATTATTTATAGGACATCCACTGTCAGTGCACTCCCACTAACCCTCTTATATATACAAGAATGTTTCGTTTTGAATTAAATCATAAACTATTATGATTACATCAAAACGATAATTCTAGAACCAATGCTTGCTTCGATCCAAACATGGATCGATTAACCAGCAAACCTTGTTTGCTAGTTCATGTACGACAAAACCGTCAGGATGTTTTAAACATCCTCCAAAAGGTTTCCTTTTCAGGAAAGCGATTTTCCGTCCAGCTGTCATATTTCATAAATGAAACATGCAGCTTTAGCAAGCATTATCCAAATGGATTTATCATGGCAACAATTAAAGGTTGAATCGAAATCAACACAATGTTGATAACGATACATTTCCGCTAAATACCTAGCTTTATACGTTGGTATGTTTCCATCCATGTATGTCTTCCTTGAAGACTTATAAAGTACCAGTAGGCACAATGCCTTGCGGTACATCAACTAGTATCCAAACTTGTTGCTATACATGGAATCCATTTTGGACTCATGAAACTTTGTCATAATTGGGAGTCGATACATTGTATCACATCCTCATACGTAGTCAGTTGGTATACCGCAAAAGATCGACATCTTTACGAGGTGAGATCAGAAACCCATACCCCAGGTTCTTTTCTGACTCTCTCCGGCTCACGCGGTTCTTATGTATTCGAAGATTAATGGTAATAGTTACATCATTGATGAACTATTTATGTTCCATTAAGGATTCGGTGCCTGGAATAGTATTACTCCGATTTTCATCGAGTTTTACTATCCTCCCACTTACCACTGCATATCGGTATTCCTTTTCAGGAAAACCGCATGGTGAGCAACAATCTAATTGTTCTCAAGTGAGTTGTATAAGTACAATACTTATGGTATCCCTAGGATAACCTACAATTGGTACTTATCCAATTTGGGTTCTAATTTGTTATCATCCAAACATATGCCTAGCATCCCAAATACTCGGGATCGAGAAACTCGGTTTCTTTCCCGTTCATATCTAATATGAAATCTGTCAAACAGATTTTAATGGAACCTTATTCTAAATAAGTTCTTGCACTGTTAAAGCGTATCCGTTGAAGGAAATGGTAGCTCAGAGCGACTCATGATTAACCTTATCATGTCTAACAAGATTCGGTTAGTCAGTTCGGATACACCGTCAGGATGACGTGTTCCGTAAGGAGTCCTCATTTGAAAGAATACTTTACTCTTTCAAGTATTTTAGAAACTTATTACTTAATTAATTTCCATTACGGTCTTACCGTAATGGTTTAATACTATAGCCGATCTGTTTGTCTATTTCGTGTCGAAACTTTAAAAGTTTCTGATTTGTGTTCTTCAAAAGAAACACATAACCATTACGCTATGCCACATCCGTATAGGTCACGAAACATTCATATCCACATCTAGCCTAGCTAGACATGGGCCCACTATCTTCACTATGAATTAGGGCTAACAGATCGGTGGCATTTACACTTTTACCAAGTAAATAGTGTTTTAGGCACTTTGCCAACTAGAACTACTAATTCGTAGACTTTATTGATTGGAATCAAATATGTCCTGTACCCACTCTTCAAAAGTGCGGATATACGAGTCTTGTTTAATGTGTCCCAGACAACATTGCCACTTTTAAGTTTCTCCCTGATCAAATCAGTTCGAGCTATTTGTTTATCATGATATACGTGTGAGATTTATTTATATTCTAAATATAAATTCTGTTGTTCAATCTAATGTGTTTATCTTAATATCATCTTTATATAATAAAACACTTTAGTGTTCTAAAATATAAAGGTTCAATCCGCAACGGATTAAACAATGATATAAAGATAATGTTCATAGTCAAACTAGTTACATTATAACAGTTTCCTAATTTACGTACATACCCAAAGGGTAGTTCCTAAACTTAGGTATCTACGGTCAAAACAGCGACTTTCATCCCGTTTCCGATTCACAGATTAATCTCTATTGAAGTCAGTATCCTGTTCAAAACAGATTCTAAACATCAATACATATTTATGTACCACACTAAGTATTTAAATCTAATTTTAATACTAGTAGTGAACATAATTATGACAAACATATTTGAAGTCAGAGCCTTGCTCGTCTTCAATTCCTTCTTGGGATTGTCCTCTTATCTTCCTAGAAGACTATAACGATTTTGCCTTTGCCATTTTTCCACACTCCAGAAGCCTTTGGCCAAGCCTTGGCATTCTGGAATATATCGAAGTAAGGTGCGTCTTGCGCTACTTGCCTAATTGCAAACTTTGACTTTATCTCCTTGAGAATAGTCATTAACTCTCCAGGAGTTTATTATTGCAATTTGTTTACTTCTAAAATCCTAAGTATAGATTTATGAAGATCCTTCAATTTCAATATCATACTTTAAGAATCTAATTCTTAGTTCTGATAAAGAAATTAAGGAGTCTATATGACAAGTATAATGGATTAAGCATTAAAGTTATCATTACATGAATATTCCAAATATCATGTTCCACTTATTAGCTTAACTCCAGACTTAGGCCTAATTTGTTATTTTATCAAATAAACTAACTTATTATATTTCCAGGACCATCCTGAAATATTATTCCCAATTAGAAAAATTAAGTCATTTAAATACATTTTCCCTAGGATTATGTTTTAAATGCTAATCTTTCATTTTATCTTGACTAATAGTCCAACTATTTAATCAACGATTTGTGGTACTATGTATTATATTGATTATTATAGTCCAACTATACAATCAAATATAATTTAAATTAATTAACCTCAATTACATTGATTACTATAATCCAATTATAAAATCAAATGTAAATCGAAATTAATTAATTCAAATATATTGATTACTATAATCCAATTATATAATCAATTATAATACAGTCCAACTGCTTATAAAAACAACAATTTAAATATTAGTCCAACTAACATTTAATTGATTTGACGAATGATATTGTTTGAGTGCGTATGGCGAGTAATTGAACGAATATTGCAAATTCAATTCTTGCCTCCCACTATTTTTTGGCGAGCCTCTAACCCTCTGTCGAGTACTCGGGAAACCGTGTTTCCTAGTGGGCTAGGATCCCGTTAAATATCACACAATCTTGACTTTGGCCAACAAATTGTATGATAATTAACTAGGTAGATCTCTAAGATCGATTGGATCCAATCCAATTCCTAGATCCGGTAGGGGGACATCCAAGTCCGAAACATATATCTTATATATGCCAATACATCCAATGTATTACCTAACCTTTTTCCTCTGAATCAACTAAGCCTTGGCTTTGGCACAACAAACTTAGTGATCCCAGTCAAGCGCGACCCATTGACCATGGAAAGCTTCGTAATCAATGTCGATGGACAAGAAGTGGTCTTGACTTTGGCCAACAAACCACAACTTGGACAAGACACTGACATGGAACAAAGCCTTCGTGATTCAAACACATCTTCGACAGACAAAAGGCCTTGACTTTGGCCAACAAACCAATGTCGTCTTAGATCTTGAGTAAGAATCACTCAATGGAAGGAAAAACGCTTAATATTGTGCGAGGGTTTTTCGTGTGCAAATTGGCAACCAATTTATTATCTTTGTTAAGGTCTCATCATCATACACCCTTAAGCATGCATTCTAAACACATAATAAAGCGCATATGAAAAATAATAATGATATGCGGATGGATACTTTACATTGATCCTAGATCAAATCTCTCTCTTTCTCTCTCCAGCTAGCACATGTATTTACTTCTACCCGTTACACTACACTTCTAAAGAAACCTCATTTACATTGAGGGGAATAGGTGAGAAGAGAATACAAAGAAAAGGAGATAAGAATAGGCTGGACTCGC
This sequence comes from Zanthoxylum bungeanum, assembly GCA_019454045.1. Taxonomy (NCBI): domain Eukaryota; kingdom Viridiplantae; phylum Streptophyta; class Magnoliopsida; order Sapindales; family Rutaceae; genus Zanthoxylum; species Zanthoxylum bungeanum. The sequence goes on from SKCR01024824.1 coordinate 228,301, forward strand.
AGGTCCAATTAATAAATCAAATTTATTACAATTTCCAAAATTGCCCCACCAGACTAATATCCATCCGATATACATTATTCATGCATCTCAACCATGTATTCACACAAGCATGTTATCAATCAATCTAATCAAATTAATTAATCTGATAATTAGTGATCATCCAATGTTCAAACAACGATTTGATTTTGTTCGAGTCAAACTCTTTTGCGAACACGTACTCAAAGTACGAATTCTCGAATTAAATTAAATTACATAATTAAATCCAATTTAATACGCATTTAATTCTTATTCTTTATTTAATTCCAAATTAAATATTACACTTTTATAAAATAAACTTTTACGATTTAAATTCCGAATTTAATCGTTACGGGTCTCAAAGCCCGATTAATATCCAATATTAATTTAATTAAAGTCCAATGGGCCTTTAATTAATTTCTTCAAGGCGTGGACTTTTGGTCAACTCGGTCAAACCGAATAACCAAATCCAATCCCGAGTTACCCCATAAGCCCAAAATCAATTTTGGCCCATTAGGCCCAATTAAACTTTAAAGGTTCATTAGTCGCATTTGGGCTTTTTGGATGCGGTTTTGGGCCTAATTGGATCCAACCAATTTTGCCTAAACCCAACTTTGTACAACAAAGCCCAACAAGCCCAATAACAACTTGAAAAGCCCAAATCCAATTTAAAGCCCAATTAATTAAAATAAAATTCCAAATTTCACATTCTAATTAACCAAAGTGCATAGCATTATTAATTACACAAATCAATATTTCCAAAACACCAATTTGTCTAATTAATCATGCTTATCATCAATGAATCATGTCCAATATAATTTGATAAAAATCAAACCAATTTTCATGCCTATAGTTCTCGGCCAAGGAGGAAAATAATGCCCAAATCAAATTCAATCCAAATGAACCAAATTAAACATTAAACAATATCCCCTAATGATTTCTAACTCATCCAATGAATCAAAAAATCAAAATCCAAGACAATTTTAGGGTACACATTTTCGGCCAACACAAGCCAAATTGGGGAAATTTGTTCCAAACCAAATTTCTTCAAATTGATCTAATCATCATCAATTAAACATCATTAAGCATATTCATCAATCCAATTTCATCAAATAATGCCCAAATTTGTTTTGCCTAATTTTAGCCCTAAAATCAATTTCATGCAATCAATAGCTCTGATACCATTGTTGGAGTCCTCTAAGGGTCCCAAGATCATAGATTAAGCATGAAACAATATGAACACACATCAAATGAGGTGCGGAAAAAACTCATATTGATCGGTTGGATGCTTCGAAGACCAAAAACGCACTGCCTTCTCCTTGCTCGGCAGTGGGCTGCGCAAATGGTGGACTGCTCGGCGTGGGGACTGCTTCCTCCTCCCAAATCGGCCATGGGTGTCCTCCATGGAAGCTCCAAGCTCCAAGCTTCACAAGGTGATTCCTTACTCATGAAAACACTACCATATCACCTTGGTATTCTCCAATGGTGTGCTAGCACTTGTGATGTTCTTTGCCACAAAAACTTCACTCATCTTCTTGCCATTTTCGGTCAAACCCAGAAGGAAAAACAGAAGAAATGGCAGTGAAGCCAAGAGAGAAGGAAGAACAATTTTTGGCTCCAAAAATGGGTGAAAATCGTGTACTGGAGAGAGAGAAAATAAAAGTTGTATTAGGTTTTCTTATTTCCAAAATAAATAAACCATTTACAATTTTAATTTCAAAAAGCAAAGCATTAAATGCTTGTCAATCAACTCACATCAAATGTCACATCACTCAAAGTGACATGTGATTTGACGCTTGATGTGACTAATGATTTGACGCTTGATTTGACTTGCATGCCGCACTCGAATTCGAAATGCGAATGCGCTCGCAAACAATCATGGGCTCGGTTTGCTAATTCCAAATTAACGAATTTTCCGTTGCGTCGTAATTAAATGATTACGCCTAGCGAAATCACTATTCACGTCGCTAACGAATTAATTCTAAATTAATTTGTTCGCCCGAATTAAAATCTAATTTAATTCTGTGTCGAAATCCAATTTCGTATAATATATCAATATATTATTTTAACGATTAATTCCAAATTAATCGTTCTCTCTCTTTAATTGATATTTTATCCCAGATAAAATATCTCTGCAATTAAATTCCAGATTAATTTTCTCTCTCAATAATTAATCCCAGATTAATTAAAGTGCGAGTCATATATCATCGGTGAATCTTCGGGAGCGACCCATGAGATCTCTGGATATGTTGGTAGTAAATCCGGTCGTCGGACTATCCGAACACGTAAGTACCTAGTACTACGTTTACACCGATTCACAAGACAAGGTTGGCTTCTAGCAAAGCGCCATGCCTACCCAATTCTCCAGAAACATGCTTACAGGAATAAGCGATCTATATCAGGCGTAGTATACGTGGTATTGCGTATTTCGATCCAGTATCAGATGATCACGTGCTAGGCCTGGGGCTGGAATCGTGTCTACCCCGTACGAAGCACATGTCGGATGTCTGGTAACTAGTCTCTATATCGGATAAACATGACCTTGTCATTTTATCCCGATGACTGCAGTACTTAAGAGAACCAGTACCATATCCTACGTGACCATCAACTCCTATGACTGGAGTGACACTTCCGTCTTGACATCACACCCAACACACTACGATTCTCAATATACCCAGTATTGGCGTACACAGAACCTGTTAAAGCCCTGGACGACCTCAACCAAAGTATATTGATTGTCGCAAGTATTAGCGGTGCAAGTCTCAGGTTATGACCAAATACACCTACCCTGATTTTGGACTTCCATAGACACATAGTCATACTACCAATGGAATTCCGAAGGGGTCTATCCAGAGCGAAGCTGTTTCCCTTACCATCGGTGAAACACAACCTCCTATTACACTTGCATGAGTATCATATACCCAAATATACGAGAACTATGTTGTTGTGCCCTCACAACACGCACAAGTGCAATACTAGTCTTTTATGTATTTATCGATGTCCAATCTCGATAATACTCTGACTAGGGATATTTAATGATTTATCCTTCATGGACTGATACTGTCTCATATCATTCTCAGTCCAGGAACAAATCATATGAACCTCCTATCATTTATACATCTAGGTGATCTAATCACAAATGATAAGAGTGCAATCTCTTTGTCACATAGTTAATTTGTACAACAACACCGTGATCTGTACAAATAGTGACGCTATAGGTCATAATTGTCCAACAATCTATTCATGATCAGACATCTGCCTGTTCATTGGGTGTGGACTGATGCTCATGATATTCAGTGTGTATCAAGATATGATCCGTCAGTCATGTGTACAGGGCATAGACATCCTTACGTGTTTACGATCTAATAAATCTATGGCCGTGGTATAACTTTGGAAATCAGTTCCGAGTGTTATTTAGAGATCGTAAATTGAAAGTCGATTGTATTATACCGAACGAATTTGATGTTTTCATCTATATCCCATGTATAATACGAATAGCCTGTGATGGAGGGATTATACGTATGCAATGACCTCGACTTGCATAGTTTAACGAGATTATCTGTGGTCGTCATAATTCATGAGTGGGTGGATTATGGACACGAAATTGGATTTCGTGATGAATAAACCAAACTTAGAGAGTCCCACAATATGAAGTGTACTCGTTGAGCACTTGGGCAACTCAATATGAATAATACGGATTATTCATAATACTTCACCGGATTAAGTGAGTTAATTCAGATCGTTTAATCGGTTAAACGATAACACATGCTTTATGGGATTTTGTCCGATCGTAATTATTGTGTATTTGTATTCGATACATAATACGATTAGATACACATTAATTAATCGTCAAATGAGATTTTGACACATGCCATAAATATATGTATTTTTTATTTATTGTAAATAAAAATACATATATAATAATAATTACATTAATTGATTATTTGAATATTTAATTGTTAAATATTTCAATAATTAATTAATCAAACTTTTTCATAAATGTTATGATTTTTTGTCCAATTATTATTGGTTTTTATCGCATGATTTGATTGAACTTCATTTGTCAAAATATGATTTGATAATATAAAGTTTGTTTTGATTTTAATTAGATTAAAATTACCAAATGATAAAATTGCCCCTCATTCCCTTAAAATTCGGTCCTTTGGTCTTCAAAAAAAATTGTTTCTTCTTCATTTGGTGAACCTCCATGACCGACTAAGCTCAAGAAAATGGGTTTGAAAAATTGTTTCAAAAATCCTTGAAGATTTGAAGGAAAATCAAAGAAAAAAAACTTAGGAAACAAGATATTAAAATGTAATCTTCTTAACCCCAAGCTTAGAAATTTGATTTCTTGTTTCTTCATGATTTAGAATGGTTCTAGGGTTCTTTCAAATCTGAAATTTTAGGGCTTTGTGGTTTGGTGGATGAATTGGAAGCTTGGATGCATGTGTGAAGTGTATTTGGTAGATATTATTGTAATATTAGGCCAAATTAATCAATTGTTGATGTGTTGCTATTCTAGAGTGTTATGACCACTCTTATGATATCTAGAATTGTTCTTGGGTTGTTCATATGTGGTGACTTTAGTTGGTATCTTGATTAATTAGATTAATCTTGAAATTGTTGGATTAAAGCATGAAAATTTGGTAAATTTATGTTCTGGATCACAATTGCCGGAAATTATTTCCGAGTTGAAATAAGCGAAAACGGCCAAAAACGGCGTTACCGGATGGATTTTGAGCCAATCGGGTGACGGCTGTCCAAACAGTGAATCCGTCACTGTTCGGGCAGCCCATGAACTGCCCTAACACTATTGTGACTGACCTGGGCAGTCCCATAAGTTTTGGGTGGTCGATTCCATCGAAAATGTGTTTTGCGTCATTTTGCGGAAAAACGATTTTCGTAAAAGTTTCGCGTAGTTTCTATTGAATTTATGTCGTGATTTGATATCGAATAAATAGGTTTAGGTGAAATATGAATAAATTATTCATATTAGATATTGAATAATTTATTTGGTATTTTTAAAAAGTTTTCAACTATGATTTCGCCCGAACCGCGCTTCCGCTGCGCCCCATCGCCCAAAACCCCAACACCCTATACCGAGGATCTAGAGGTATTTGTCATCTTTAGTCATGTATCATGTGTGCACACATCTATATCCGGATTGGTTACCGATATATGTCAATTTCATATCTGTATCAAGTTACATCTGATGTGGGTTTTTCCCCATGCCTCCAGAATCATAAAATCATACATTTGAAAATCATTTTCATCATCAAAGCAATTAATCTGAAACCAAGCTCAAATAATAATTTTCAACTCGCTTGAAATTAACAATTTCACGTATAAATTCATCAAATCAAGATTTGCCAAACTGTAATCTGAAAACATAATTAAAATTCTGAAATAAATACTCTCGCATAAAATAAAAATATCCACTCACAGTGATATGGCAATTCAGATGCGGTATGCAATGTAGGTGACTTTCGAGTGTTCTGACGTCGATCTAAAGCCAAAACAACGTCAGTTTTCTTTCTTTATAACTCAGAATATTTCCATATCACATGAAAGAATATTCCATGCATGGACACTTAATCTATTGGAGTGTTGGAGATATCTATGGTATCTATGAATTTAACGGGCTTAGATTTGGAGTTGTACAAATGCGGTAGTGGAAACTTATATTTCACTAATAGCTAGAAAATTCACTGTGATTAATTGGGGATGAATCTAAAGCTGAAATTTTACTGAAATGGTCCATAATGTATCTAGTTTATGTAGGTTTTTACCGTTCTCAATTACGATACCAGAAACTCAAGTTATGGACTGAAGTTCAGGGGCTGTGCAACCAAAAAAACTGGGCACAGGGGCAGCAGATTGCTCGACTTCAAAATTTTGTTTTGGCTTCATCTAAAGTCTAAAAATTATGAATTTTGGATATGTTACTCTCCTATGTGTCTAGTTTACTCGGAAATTTATGCTTTATCAATCAGACACCATAAACTTTACTTATAAGTAAATATTCACAACATGTCTGGATAGCTTCCTAATTTAACACCGTTATTTAACTTCCTTATTTCGCCCTCTAATTTAATTCTTCTAACCCGACGACCCCAACAGAATTTTAATTATTATAAGTACTCTACATAACACACAAATCATGTTTAATTTCATAATTTAATATGAACTTGGCATTTCATCAAATACTTGGTGTGCCAAGTGCACAAACTTCACCATTTCCACAACACAACATCAACACTACTCATGTTATTGTTAGGGTTGGTGCTCGGAGTGCCAATCATGATCGTATTTATGTCCGATTCATGAATACAAACAATTTCTTTCTCCATAATATTACTTATTTAATGGTAGCACATCTTGTCTTTTATATACATATTCGATCTAATTACGATTAGATATCTAATTATGATTAGATTGAAACTAAATCAGATTTAGTGATTCGTATATATTAGACAAATACCCTAGGATTTACAATATAGTGCGCAATTACAACATAGTTTGTAATTGATATTGGGAAGCGTCACTATAAGTTGTATATCCTTAAATAAAGTTCTTGGTCAAGATTTACTAACACGGGTCGGTTAGTAAAATCCACTGAGACCAGTACATATTGTATATCGTGACTTGGTCCGATGGTTTATACCAATGAACCGTGAGTCTCGGGAGACTCGTATAGACATGTAGGTGTTTATTTGATAAACACTGAACGACTCACTGAAGATTTCCTAATAGATGGTACACCAACTTCAATAGGAATCTTCTCGAGTTGAGAGAGCATAGTGGTCCTTTGACTTGAGATACCACAGTGGATATATGAGTTATCCTTCATACTTTGATGGCAGTCACGTCACCAATCTATTTAGATCAAACCTCCGTATATTCGTTGGGTATGGACTGATGCTCATGATATCCTGTGCGTATCAAGATAGAATTGTCAGTCTTGTGTACAGGGCATAGGCATCCTCACGTGTTTACGATCTTGTAAATCCATGGCCGTCGTATAACTTCGAAAATCAGTTCCGAGTGTTATTTAGAGATCGTAAATTGAAAGTCGACTATATTATACTGAAAGGGTTTGACGTTTTTTTATCTATACCCTAGGTATAATATGGATAGCCTGTGACGGAAGGATTATACGTATGCAATGACCTCGACTTGCATATTTTAGTGATATTATCTATGGTCGTCATAATTCATGAGTGGGTGAATTATGGACACGAAATTAGATTTTGTGACGGATAAACCTAAATTTAGAGAGTCTCACAATATGAAGTGTACTCGTTGAGCACTTGGGCAACGCGTTATGAATAATACAAATTATTCATAATACTTCATCGGATTAAATGAGTTAATTCGAATCGTTTAATTGGTTAAACGAAAACACATGTTTTAAGGGATTTTGGTCATTCGTAATTATTGTGTATTTATATTTTGATACGTAATTTGATTAGATACACATTAATTAATTGTCAAATGAGATTTTGACACATGCCATTAATATATGTATTTGTTATTTGATGTAAATAAAAATACATATATAATAATAATTATATTAATTAATTATTTAGATATTTAAATGTTAAATATTTGAATAATTAAATAATATTCAAATTACATAAATGTTATGCAATATGTTTAATTATTATTGATACATGCAGCATGTTTTAATTAAGCTTGAGTGTGCAAATATGATTTGTCAAACTTAAAGCTTATCTTATCTTGATTTTAATTTAATGAAATTAAAATACAAAAATGACCATTTTGCCCCCAATTTCGTCCTAGCCCTATTATATAAAGTGAAAAATTTTGTTTTCTCTTTCATTAGAAGCCTTGGTCGAAATTCATCTCCATAGAAAGCTCCCAAAATATTTTCTTGAAGAAACTTGAAAGAAAGTGATGAAATCAAGAAGAAATCTTAAGGAAGTTATGAGATTTTGAGGTAATCTTCAATATTCTTAAGCTTAGATGGTTTGTTTCTTATTCCTGAGTATCTAGAATAGTTCTAGGGTTTCTTTTTTTCTTGGATTTTGGGGCTTTCTGATTTGGAGGATGGATTTGGAGGCTAGTGTAGGCACTGCATTTTTGCATATAAGTCCCGATGATGAGTCTCGTATGGAGACACTACCTCTTTAATTGTGGAAGTCGCGGGAAACGGACATCGAAAGGGAAAAGTCAGACATTGACATTTTGTTTGATTTAATTCGCTTGTTTATCTTCGGGTTCGCTTGTTGGACCACTGTTTTTAAACACATCCTTAGCCCAAACCCCCGCAAGTCACACACCAAGCCCACCAAAGCCCAATCCAAATAATTAAAACATTTAAAACACATGTCACAAATTAAATCAAATCAAGTTAAATTAAATTAAATCCAATTAAATTAAAATAAATCACCTTCCTAATTTAAATAAATCACATGCCTAAATTAAACAAATCAAATCAAATCCCTCTTCCTAAATTAAATAAATCACATTCCAAATTAAATTAAATCAAATCAAATCAAATCAAATTATATTCATAATTAAAAGAGATCAAATCTAATCAAACTAAATCACATCTCTAATTAAAGAGAATTTTCCTTAAGACACACTAATTAAAAGATACTCCCATAATTACAAAATTCCTTCCTTTTTCACACAAGGACAACCCTCAACCTTTGCCTATAAAAATAACCACAAACCAACCTTGAAACCTCTGGCTCATTCACAAAAAAATAACAAAGGAGCTCATTCATCAAAAACACTCGGCTCTCTCTCATCTATCTCTCTACCTCACGCAACTCGTCTCTCTCTCTCAAACCCAACTCACAAAACTGACAAACCCTAGACCAGCTCACGCATAGCCCACGTGAAGGCCACAAGCCCAACAGCCCCTCACTCCATCTTCACGCGCAGCACACACTCAGCCCATGCAATAAGCCACGCCCCTTACACTGCAAAACCCCACTCACGCACCTAGCCACCTACCCACTCATCCCTCACGTTATAGCCCCTCCAACACGCACATAAAGCCCTCGGACCAGCCTTCAATTCACGCCTAATCAACACCTTCACAACCCCTCCAACACGCACATAAAGCCCTCTCAAAAATAGCCTCTACTTCACGCCTTCACTCATCCAAGCAGCCCCTCAACTTCACGCATAAATCCCTCTCAATACAGCCTTACTTCACGCACAAAACAGTCCCCAAATCTGCACCCAAACTGCACCCCTAAAATACCGCAAAATAGTCCCAAAAAACTGCCCAACCAGAACATCAAAAACTGCAATAAAAATAGTCCCAAAAACCGCACAAAACAGCCCAAACCAGTCCAAATAACCCGCAAAACAGTCCATAAATTACCAAAAAATAGTGACCAGAAAATACAACAAAAACAGCAGCGAAACGAATTGAAAACAGCAGCCCAGACAGCGAAGCAGCGAGGAAAAATGTTGGATTAGTGAACCAGAAAAGTTACGGAACATCAACCCTTCCGACGGCCGTGTAACGCGCTTTCGAGAGACAAAAAAAGAGGTTAGACCTGAGGGCACCCTTTTTACTTATTATCTTTCGTTTCTTTTATTTATTTTAATATATTATCGCATGAGAGTCGTTTGTTGAGGCATGATGTGAATTCTGGATGAACGGAATGCGTGTTCTCTTTTGTGGTATATCGGATGGAAACCCGGACGTAAATTCCGTAGCCGAATCCGAACGGACGGTAGTGCGGTTTGCACTCGGGATACAACACCACATACTACATAAGAGACACACGTATTTCGTTTCATCCAACCTTGTATTCGACCATGATTTAGTCTGGTATGTTATTTATTTTCTTTTTTAAGCATGATTTAATTATTTATTTTAAACATGAGTAGTTATTTGTTTTGGGTTTGGAATTTGCATTAGGTTTATGTTGTTGTTTGCTTTTCGCATTATATAATTGAAATATGTTCATGAGATTGCCGTGTATTGTTGTGTGTTATGAGGACTTACTTTTCAAGCATGCAAACTTAGACATAGGATTTATCTTTATGAACATGAACTAGATATTGGTTGTTCTTGAGCATGTTGCGTAGATTCGGTTAGTTTATTGCACAAATCACATCATTACAAGTGGCATAAGTAAGGGATCATTCCAAACCCAACGGTTTGAGGTCTTCCCTTGCGAGGGGTGAGTGCGGCCTTAAATCACATTTTCCCGGTTCACATCGGGTGGCGACTCCATGTTATTTCTCCGGTTTAGTTCCCCGTGAGATATTCCATACTCCCAACTAGGCCGCAAGTCTAGAATAGCGTCGCCGATTTCTGTGTCCTACAGTCTGGCGACTCCACTGGGGATTAGAGAATTGGCCCCGAAATAATGTCTTATAATGATTGTGATTTTTGCTTTAGTTAACCGTGTTTACCGTGGGTTGAAAGGGGTGTAATCAAAGGCATTATTAAGGCTAGGTGATGGTTTGGTGTCTTCCTTCATTCACTACCTTTTTGAGGAAAAGTTGTTGAGGCACCTAGATAATCATTTACTTGTAGCTTACTGTGATGGACTAATTTGGAGGACTCGTTGTTTATTCATGTCACCAAGCGATCAGAGCCTAAGAGGCTTGGGTACTTAAGAGAGCCTCGCTCCACCCTCCCTCTAGGGAATCTACAACGGGAAATCCATTTGACAGTCAGTCACACACCATAACTCGTTGGCACGTACCTTAAGGTATAAAAAAGGTGCGTTCAATTGGTCGCTCGGACCCTTGAGTGGGGAGACCTAGTTGTGGGCAATCATTTGCCAACGAGAGCCTTTGTCTACATCCTTGTAAACCCGCATGTGAACTGTAATTTTAGGACTAATAGAGATTATTCCTTTATGTTTGCGTTTAGGACCATTGTCATTTGGATTCAGTTGGACTTGTTGTCATGAGGTATGGGCTTGTTGGGCCATTTAAACTGGGACGAGTCTGTGCTTTATGGCAATCGGGCCGAAAGTTTCTGAAATGCCGATGGGCCACTTTGGGTTTAGGCCTCTTATCATTTGAAGTCGTTTAGCCATGTTATAGCAAAGTGTAAACCTGTTGGGCCTTTTCAACTGGGACAAGTTTGCACCGCACAATAGTATGGTTGAATGCTTTAAAAGGGTAATGGGCTGACTTATATATTCCATGCATCGCACGCATCTCATGCATCTCATGCATACATGCATCATGTTAACCCATGTGTCTTAAAAGCCATCATAGATATACGTTGGGTTAGAGATGAAAGAAAGATTTGTCAAAAAGAGTTTAGCAAACATGGATATCGGGAAAAGGAAGTCGAGAAACATAAAATTTTACGGCAAGGATAGAAAGACCATGGTGGGCCCAAAAAAAAAAGAAAAAAAATTATTTGTTTTTTTTAGTCCTTAATAGTTAGGCATAAGTCCGATGATGAAATTGATTGCTTTAGGATGAAATCCTAGAAACGATAAACTCTTGATGTGTTTTTATATGATACTTTAAGTGATTGATCTATGTTAGACTCGTAAGCGCTTCACTATAGGTTCTTAGCAGTGAAAACCTGAGTAGTTAGCAAAGTGACTAGTTGAAGAAATTGTAGGTCGGTGAATGACCGTTTGCTTAGATGTCTATCTTGATTTGCTTATGTTATGATGTGTGGTATGGTTGAAAATGAAATAAAAGTCTCTAAAGAAAAGAATTGAACCACCTATAACCGATAAGCGTGAAGCTACCCATGGGCGAGTATTAGGACCACCATGAGGAGAAATGCTACATTAAAGGGTAGGTGTGTTGAAAAAAAAAGTGAGAAAAAAAGGAAAGAAAAAAGAAGTTCAAAATGAAAAGAAAAAAAAGAAAGAGACAAAAGAGAAAGAAAACCATACCACATTGAGCACAGAAAAGCAACTGCAGGCATAATTGAGACATCTAGGTTGGTTTGACCCATCGATCCCGATTTTTGAAACGAAATTATTGAGTTGGCTTTAAGGATCAAGCTGTGAAAGAACCTTTGTACACACACTGTGAGTCTGGCTTAGATCATTTATTCAAAGACTTGGATTCGAGTTACATCGAGTGTTTTGAAGGTTCTCTGGTTTCAATACTGGGCATTCTTTGAGGACAATAATATGTGTAACGATTGGGACTATTTCGTAGCATGTGATATAGTATGATGATATAGAATGCCACATTACGTGGTCCACATTGACCTAGTGCAAACAGCAAAAGGCAGAAAGCTAAATCAAGTCGGGGGCGACCAGTCTACCACCCCGTGAATAAGAAGTATAACAAGAAATTGAGCTATGAGACCAGAGAGAAGACCGAGGAATCACCTGGAGAACTAGCGGAAGACCTAACCCAACGGAATAAGAAATTCATTCATGCATGCAAGAATACACGTAACGTACTTGCATTCTTTTTGTGTTTGTTCTGTTTTGTGTTCACAGGTTTTTAAAGAAAATGAGAAAGCGGCAAATGCAAGCCAACCAGAAACAGCAATATAGCATCATCAGTTCGGGGAATGAATCCCAGGGTCGAGGTGCCCCCGTTGTCGGTTGCAGTTCCGGGATGCGTCCCAGGGTCAAGGGCCCACTGCATCATCAGTTGTAGTTCCGGGATGCATCCCAGGGTCGAGGACCCACTACATCATCAGTTTGAGGGTGAGGCCCACATTGTCAGTGGTATAGGGATGCGTCCCAGGGTCGAGGTGCCCCGTTGTCGGTTGCAGTTCCGGGATGCGTCCCAGGGTCGAGGGCCCACTGCATCATCAGTTATAGTTTCAGGATGCGTCCCAGGGTCGAGGACCCACTACATCATTAGTTTGAGGGCGAGGCCCACATTGTCAGCGGTATTGGGATGCGTCCCAGTGTCAAGGTGCCCCCGTTGTCGGTTGTAGTTCCGGGATGCGTCCCAGGGTCGAGGGCCCACTGAATCATCAGTTGTAGTTCTGGGATGCGTCCCAGGGTCGAGGACCCACTACATCATCAGTTTGAGGGCGAGGCCCACATTATCAGTGGTATTGGGATGCGTCCCAGGGTCGAGGTGCCCCGTTGTCGGTTGCAATTCCGGGATGCGTCCCAGGGTCTAGGGCCCACTACATCATCAGTTGTAGTTTCGGGATGCGTCCCAGGGTCGAGGACTCACTACATCATTAGTTTGAGGGCGAGGCCCACATTGTCAGCGGTATTGGGATGCGTCCAAGGGTCGAGGTGCCCCCGTTGTCGGTTGCAGTTCCGGGATACGTCCCAGGGTCGATGGCCCACTGCATCATCAGTTGTAGGTCCGGGCTGCGTCCCAGGGTCGAGGACCCACTACATCATCAGTTTGAGGGCGAGGCCCACATTGTCAGCGGTATTGGGATGCGTCCCAGGGTCGAGGTGCCCCCGTTTTCGGTTGCAGTTCCAGGATGCGTCCCAGGGTCGAGGGCTCACTGCATCATCAGTTGTAGTTCCGGGATGCGTCCCAGGGTCGATGACCCACTACATCATCAGTACAATTCACATTTGGTGGTTCGGAAACAAAGCCCAGGGGTCGAGGCACCTCGCCACCATATCAACTCAGTTCGAAGCAACAAGCAAGTCAGGTGGCAACTGGCGAGCTAGGTAAGTAAAAATGCATTGCATAACTTTGATAGGATTGTCACTGTTACACACTGTACAAGTCCCATCAAAGTGGGGGCGACTGTAGGCACTGCAATTTTGCATATAAGTCCCGATGATGAGTCTCGTATGGAGACACTACCTCTTTAATTATGGAAGTCGCGGGAAACGGACGTCGGAAGGGAAGAGTCAGACATTGACATTTTGTTGGATTTAATTCGCTTGTTTATCTTCGGGTTCGCTTGTTGGACCTATGTTTTAAAACACATCCTTAGCCCAAACCCCCGCAAGTCACACACCAAGCCCACCAAAGCCCAATCCAAATAATTACAACATTTAAAACACATGTCACAAATTAAATCAAATCAAGTTAAATTAAATTAAATCAAATTAAATTAAAATAAATCACCTTCCTAATTTAAATAAATCACATGCCTAAATTAAACAAATCAAATCAAATCCCCCTTCCTAAATTAAATAAATCACATTCCAAATTAAATTAAATCAAATCAAATCAAATCAAATCAAATCAAATTATATTCCTAATTAAAATAGATCAAATCTAATCAAACCAAATCACATCCCTAATTAAAGAGAATTTTCCTTAAGACACACTAATTAAAAGATACTCCCATAATTATAAAATTTCTTCCCTTTTCACACAAGGACAACCCTTAACCTTTGCCTATAAAAAGAACCACAAACCAACCTTGAAACCCCTGGCTCATTTACAAAAAATAACAAAGGAGCTCATTCATCAAAAAAACTCTGCTCTCTCTCCTCTATCTCTCTACCTCACGCAACTCGTCTCTCTCTCTCAAAACCAACTCACAAAACTGACAAACCCTAGACCAGCTCACGCACAGCCTACGTGAAGGCCACAAGCCCAGCAGCCCATCATTCCTTCTTCACACGCAGCACACACTCAGCCCATGCAATAAGCCACGCCCCTCACACTGCAAAACCCCACTCACGCACATAGCCACATGCCAACTCATCCCTCACGTTATAGCCACCTGCCCACCCATCCCTCACGTTATAGCCCCTCCAACACGCACATAAATCCCTCGGACCAGCCTTCAATTCATGCCTAATCAACACCTTCACTACCCCTCCAACACGCACATAAAGCCCTCTCAAAAACAGCCTCTACTTCATGCCTTCACTCATCCAAGCAGCCCCTCAACTTCACACATAAATCCCTCTCAATACAGCCTTACTTCACGCACAAAACAGTCCCCAAATCTGCACCCAAACTGCACCCCTAAAATACCGTAAAATAATCCCAAAGAACTGCCCAACCAAAACATCAAAAACTGTAACAAAAACAGTCCCAAAAACCGCACAAAACAGCCCAAACCAGTCCAAATAACCCGCAAAACAGTCCCTAAATTACCAAAAAATAGTGACCAGAAAATACAACAAAAACAGCAGCGAAACGGAGTGAAAACAGCAGCCCAGACAGCGAAGCAGCGAGGAAAAACGGAACATCAACCCATCCGACAGCCGTGTAACGTGCTTTCGAGAGACGACAAAAGAGGTTAGACCTGAGGGCACCCTTTGTACTTATTATCTTTCGTTTCTTTTATTTATTTTAATATATTATCGCATGAGAGTCGTTTGTTGAGGCATGATGTGAATTCCGGATGAACGGAATGCGTGTTCTCTTTTGTGGTTTATCGGATGGAAACCCGGACGTAAATTCCATAGCCGAATCAGAATGGACGGTAGTGCGGTTTGCACTCGGGATACAACACCACGTACTACATAAGAGACACACATATTTCGTTTCATCCAACCTTGTATTCGAGCACGATTTAGTCTGGTATGTTTTTTATTTTCTTTTTTAAGCATGATTTAATTATTTATTTTTAAGCATGAGTAGTTATTTGTTTTGCGTTTGGAATTTGCATTAGGTTTATGTTGTTGTTTGCTTTTCGCATTATATAATTGAAATATGTTCATGAGATTTTCGTGTGTTGTTGTGTGTTATGAGGACTTACTTTCCAAGCATGCAAACTTAGACATAGGATTTATCTTTATGAACATGAACTAGATATAGGTTGTTCTTGAGCATGTTGAGTGGATTCGGTTATTTTATTGCACAAATCACATCATTACAAGTGGCATAAGTAAGGGATCATTCCGAACCCAACGGTTTGAGGTCTTCCCTTGCGAGGGGTGAGTGCGGCCTTAAATCACATTTTCCCGGTTCACACCGGGTGGCGACTCCATGTTATTTCTCCGGTTTAGTTCCCCGCGAGCTATTCCATACTCTCAACTAGGCCGCGAGTCTAGAACAGCATCGCCTGTGTCCTACAGCTAGATGCATGTGTGAAGTTGGATTGGATGATATTAGTGTAATATTGATTCAATTTTGTCATTTGATAACTTGTTTCCATTCTAGAGTGTTATGACCACTCTTTTAACTCCTAGAATTATTCTTGAGTTCTTCATTTGTGGTGATTTTGGTTGGTGTAAATATTATTATGATTAATGTTGAGAAAATTGGATTTAAAACATGAAAATTGATAATTTTAGTTACCAAATCAGATCTGGAATTTCTGTGATTTTGGTGATGAAAATTATGTTGTATAAATGTATTAGATGTGTTTTGGGCATTGGAACTATTGCCGGAAATTATTTTGGAGTTGAAATATGCAAAAACGGTGAAAAACGATGTTACCGGGTGAGTTTCGGGCTTACCGGGTGTCCGCTATCCAAACAGTGAATTGGCTACTGTTTGGGCAGCCCATGAACTGCTCAAGCACTATTGGAGCTGACCTGGGCAGCCTCCATGTGTGTTGGTTGGTCGATTCGGAGAAAAACGTGTTTTATGCCATTTTGCTGAAAAACGTTTTCGTAAAAGTTTCGCGATATTTCTAACATGTTTATGTCGTTATTTTATATCGAATAAATATGTTTAGGTGAAATATGAATGAATTATTCATATTGGATATTGAATAATTTATTTGGTAATTTTAAAAGTTTTTAAAGTTACGAGTTCGCCCAAACTGCGAGCTTCCGCTGCGCCCGCGCCAAAACCCCAACAGCTATAACATTTTCTACACAAGAATCAATACAAACAGCCCCCTTTACAGACTTGCAATTTCAAACAGCCCTTACAAGTTAGGAAAATTGGGCCTTCAACAAAAACAAAGCTAACTCCATGATACAAAAGTATTTTTCAACACTTCAACATTAGAACAAACGAAACAAATTCAACTCTCAATCAATTTCCAACAAAATACATGTTATTATCACCCAAGCATAATCCATTAATCCCCATATCATCAAATTACAACATTAAATTCCATGGATTCCAATGTAATCCATGTCTAGGGTTTTCTTAATTTGGGGGTTCTCAAAATATTAACTTCCAAACCTAATAATTAGCTAAACATCATCAATCTCAACTCAATAACACCCATCAACTACCAATTTACCAAAACATTAACATTTCAAGTTTGGGTCATACATTTCTTTACCTTAAATTTATTTCTTTCTTCACTAGCATAATCCTCTAAGCTTCCTTTTCTTTCTTCCAAGCTTGCATGTGTGATTGAACCTCTGAATCAACCCAAATTTGGTGGACAAGGTGAAGAAAATTATGCAGCTTCTTTTTCCCTTCTCCCATGTTTTCTCCTCTAAAAAAAATGAAGGATGAAAGAGTGGTGTCCCATTTATATACTAGGGGCAATATGTAAAAGGTTAAATGATGAAAAATATTTGAAAGTTTAAGAATTCTCCAGTTTAGTCCATAGGTTATGTTCATCTTAATTTTGAGTTGCATTATTAACCTATTTCTAATTCGAATCTGTAGAAATGTCCAACTTAAAAGTTGTAGATCTCAGTCTTAGATTTCCGACGATATAAAATTCATAAAAATTGGAGATCATATGAAAAAGTTACAATCCAAATACTAATGGTTGTCCGTAATGAACCTTATAATGAATTTCATATCACTACTTTGAGGAATTTGTCGAATGTCCAACTAGAAATTTTCATGAGCCCATATGTACTCTCACATTATTAAATGTCAGGTATTAATCCATTCATAACTTAGAAATCATCGAGAGAGTCGGGAATTATCGGGGTGTTACACCTACCCTATTTTAAATTGAGTTAATAATTTTTTTTTAATTTTAATTTAATATTAAATCCAAAATGAGTATCAAAGAAGTCAAGCCAATGCTTTTGAAAAGTTTTTGATAGGGTGTCTTATGAGTTAAATAGGTGTTAAATCTGATATATTGAGCCAGGGGTCGGTTCCCTTTCACAAATGTTAGCCACATCATGGGCATAGGAGATAATAATAACTAATGATCTGAATTTGAATTTGTAATTCACCAAAAATAACATGGCTAACATGACCGTCTCGTGACTCCTATTTTTTATGGATTGAATTAATAATAATAATAATAATAATAATAATAATAATAATAATAATAAAGAAAAAAAAAAAAAAACTACCAACTTAGAGCATCTTTAAGAATGCTCTCTACATATATCTAAAACTTATTTTATTATTAATTTAGATAATAAGAGAATTTACTCCAACAACTCTCATAAATAATATAAAATAATTTATTATTGTTGATTTTTATGAAAATATTAATTAATATATAAGACATCTTTTAATTTTTATATTTTCAAATTTAAAAAGTATGATCATCAAAAATTTAAATAATATAATAATAATATAAAATGTAATTGGAGAAAAAAATTATATGTCACTCTATATATAAATAATAAATCTACATGGATATTCAGACCTTTAGATGTTGTTTTAACTGTCAACAGTTTTTAGGGTCCATAACATTTTGTCCTAATAAAACAGTCACTATTCAATAAGATTATCAGAGCCCATGAATACGGAAACACTGACTCACTATCTTGTCCTTTTCTCCTCACCCAATGCCATTTACAATAATATTATCAGAGCCCATGACTGCTGACTCGCTATATTGTCTTTTTCTCCTCACCCAACCCACTAAAACAATCTCAACCGTCCATCAAACAAGAATCATAACGTATAGCCCACATTGGACGGTCGAAACCAATTATACCCAATTGGCCCATTTGCCTCCCTCATTAACTGTAAGCACCACCATAAAACCGCGCCGTAAGTAAAATTTAATTGTAATAACGAGTTAAATAAAAACGAGATAATAAAATTATTATTATTAAAAAAAACAGACAGAGAGAGTATACAGTGGATGAGTGATTAACAAACAAATAGAAAAACGAAAAAAAAAAGACCGAGTAGAAAAATTCTCTTGCCCTGTACTGTACTGTTCGTCTTCCATAGATATTTCACCTATCGATTAGGGTTGGTTCTCCTCTTTCACTTGGTAAGCTTTGATTAATCTTTTGCCTTGATATTATTTTCTGTTTTCATGTTTATATAAATTGTCAGTTTATGCTTACAATAATCGTATACAACATTTGTACTTTTTTTTTGTTGTAACTGACATGGGTTTTTGAAAGTAATTGAAATGACATAGAATTGTCTCTCTTGCCAGTTTGTGTAAGCTCTTGTTGTGGGTAGTTTTTGTGTGTGGAAGTGAAGCTTGCTTTGACATGCTATAAGAGTTTTGATTTCGGCTGTTTTGGTTCTGTTGTAAAAGAAAGTGTCGTGTGAGATTGTTTACCAGGTGAATTTTGAGTTTCCTATCTCGGGTATTAGCAGAAATTGGGTGTTTTCCGCTTTTGATTGAAGCATAGGATTAGGGGCATTTTCGGTGTTTGACTAGAGGAGAACTTGGATCTTGCTTTTGGGGATTGGAGATTCCTTGATGCTTCATTTCTGCTTAGCAAATTGTAATTTAGTACAATTATTCAAGGTTTTTTGCATCTTGTTCATTGAAATTTTGGTTCCCAACTGTGGTGGATACCTGTCATTTGGCTATCCGTTGGTGCTATGCTATGAGATACCAGTTTCATATGCGACAGATTATCGCTTCTTTTTTAGCTACATGCTAAAGAGATGTTTCCATGTTTTGAGATGTCCATGCTTTAATTTCTATGAGATACCAGCTTCATATGCGACAGATAGTCGCTTCTTTTTTAGCTACATGCTGAAGAGATGTATCCATGTTTTGAGATGTCCATGCTTTAATTTGACATATCTGTGACATAAATTTGCTTATGCAACTGTGCTTGTGGTGGTTATTGGATCTCAGAATGTTGTTTCCTTTAACAAATTTGAGAGCTTTTAATTTCTTTCCTCTAGTTTTTTCACCTGCTTTGATTTATTGTTTTTGTCCTCCTTGAAAGGAGAGGTTTCTTCAGCTGTATTATCCGTCAAGTTTCATCATATGCTGCCTTGAGTGCCAAGTCCATACTTGTGACAGTGTTGGCCTTTTTGTATATCATTTTGACAGTGTTGGCCTTTTTGTATATCATTTTTCCCTACTTCCATCTTGTGGATGTGATGAAGCTTTTTGTTTGTTTTATAGAATATGTGGAATTTTATAGTTATCAAATTATTGGGTTTCCTTCACCTAGGATTATGTGTTTACGTATCAATGTTTCTTATGCAGGGATTGACAGGGTGGGTTTTGGCTTCCGATATCAAATTATCTGCAGTAATGTCTTTGTAATAATCCTCCACCCACCCGTCCACATAAATATTTGGGAAATCTGAATTCTGAATCTCCTTTCACTGTGAAAAGCAGGATATTTGCCTTGAAAATTAACTATGCTTAGTTGACCCAGTGTTGGCATAAATATTTGGGTAGCACATCTGTTATTAGCAAATTAAAACTTTTTAGCTTCACAAATGGATGACGGTGGACATCGTGAAAATGGGAGACATAAAGCAGCTCAGGGACAGGTACATAAAAAGAAATTCTGCATATAATCGAAACTTGAAACAATGTGGTTTGATGTATCTCAGTTTGCAATGTAAATGTTTTCCATGTAGGATCCTTTGTTTAATGACAATTCTTTCACTGATGTTGTAACAGTGGTTCATGCATCACCAACCATCAATGAAACAGATAATGACCATTATGGCTGAGAGAGATGCAGCTTTACAAGAAAGAAATTTGGCTATTTCTGAAAAAAAGGCAGCTATTGCAGAGCGAGACATGGCATTCTTACAGCGAGACACAGCCATTGCGGAACGAAATAATGCTATTTTGGAACGAGACAATGCCATTGCTAGTCTTCATTATCAAGAAAACTCCTTGAGTGGTAATATGTCATCATGTCCTCCGGGATGCCAAATATCACGTGGTGTGAAGCACATGCACCATCCACAGCAGCATGTACATCATCCGCCCCATATGAGTGAAGCTACTTACTCAAGGGAAATGCACACAAGCGATGCCTTCCCAGTGTCCCCTGGTGCTTCCAAGGCTGCAAAGCCACGGGGAGGTAAACGAGCAAAAGAGCCCAAGGTGATGTCACCTAATAAGAAGACTGCAAAGTGTCCTCGGAAGGTGAAGAGGGAAAACGAGGAACTGAACAAGATCGTGCTTGATAAGTCAAGTGAGTGGATGAGTGTGCAGGATTTGATTGGTGGAGGTGATGCCGTAAACAAACAGGCATCAAAGTCGGATTGGAAGGGTCAGGTCTTGGGGTTGAATCAGGTTACATTTGATGAGTCAACCATGCCACCTCCTGCATGCTCATGCACTGGCGTTTTAAGGCAGTGTTACAAGTGGGGAAATGGGGGATGGCAATCTGCATGTTGCACAACCTCCTTGTCAATGTATCCACTACCAGTAGTGCCCAACAAGCGACATGCCCGAGTGGGTGGGCGAAAGATGAGTGGAAGTGCTTTTAACAAGCTTCTTACCCGGCTTGCTGCTGAAGGCCATGATCTGTCACATCCGGTTGATCTAAAGGACCATTGGGCCAAGCATGGAACAAACCGCTACATTACAATCAAGTAGATTTCGAGATACTGATTTGGATGGAGGAATAGATTCACCCCGTATTGCCCATTGCCCAAGCATGATTTTGCTTCTGACCTGTGGGAGAAAAACAAGAATCAGATATAGCCACAGTGAGAATTGATGGATATGAGATGCACAGTTACTTCTTTTTTCAGCCCTATGTACCATTTTGTTTTTGTCAATGTTCAGTATGCATAAACGGGTTATCCCTGTATTAGTTTAATGCTAGTCAAGTTCAAGATGTGTTGAAGTAATATATAAAACCTTTTTAACTCTAGATAAATGTAAAGGGCTGTATTGTGTTATGTATGAACTGAAGTGTTATTTATTACGTTCCTATTCGGTGTGGTTTGGTGGTAAAAAGTTTCGCATTTGATTATCAGATTCTGAGTTCGAGTCTGGAAATTGTATTTCCTATAGATAGTTGAAGTTTTACCTATTTTGCTTAAATTCGAATCGGGTGATTTGGCGGTTGATTTCCAACATGACGCCGAAACCGGAGCCTGGGCATTCGACAATTCGGTATATTCATCATCTGGCTATTCGGATTTACCTACGACAGAGATTTAAAAGCAAGAGGATATACGGCTCAAATGAGCTGGTGCTAGGGTTATAGAATTGAGCTCCTGGTAAGATACTGGTTTCTTTATTTTGACTGGCTTTTGAGAGAGAGGAGATCGTAGGGTTTAATCTGACGGCTCAAATTAGTGCCCGCCTGATACGCGCGTTAAATTGGATAATCATTTTTTATTTATGTCTAAGCATTCCATTAATTGAAAGATAGATGGTTTAAGGTTTGGTTAGAGTAGACCGAAAAAATTATATTTTTTTCAAATATTTTATCGAACATTTTATGTGACCAAATGAATCAAGTCTAAAATGAATTATCACATACAAAATTTGTCCATCTTTTGACAAAAATAAATACTAAATTTATCATTAGTTATTTTCTCCTAAATAATGAAATTGAGATTACATGAATTTGAATATAATGAAGTTTTATTTTCCAAAGAAAAACAATTAAAATAATAAATTTGTTAATTTCAACAATTTTGGAGGACTCATTCATTAACTAAAACTGTTATTTTCAATAATCAACATGACTAAAAATTATCAACATAAATAATCTTGGAACTTGAAACAATAAGCATGATCAAGACTCTGCTAACATTTTTATCGACTTGAAAACAATAATCCTGGGATTCTAAAGTGACATTGATCTCTACAATTGCACCTAAACTCTCGCCTGTTAGGTTTTGGGGTTAGCGCGGAAGCATTCATGTGGCTGTAATTTAAAATTTTCTTCTAAAACCACTTTAAAGATCGTAATTATGTTGTTGTTGATGTTAACAGTATACTATTTAAATTAATCTATATTAATTTAACATGCATGCAATAAATATTTTATTTATCAACATAAATAAAAGTTACTAATAATAAAACATACATTGATGTGCTTATTATCTTTCTCGAGCCTTTTGAATATCCTCTTTGATTTTTCCATTTTAGTAGTGCACCAAACGTTGTACCTCTAGTTGGCACACTAGCGCTCATCTACGAACAAATCGCTCCCACTATTGAGAACAAAAGAAACCATTTTCTTTTTTAGGATGTTTGAAGTCTTTAGGAATAAATTGGAACTATTCCAATAGAGAGATAAAAATTGCTGTTAAACTATTTTCGCTTAATCTATATCTATACTAATGTATTTGTGCATGCATATATATAAAGCAACGTAAACAACAAGACCTTCTTGTTATTATTTCTTCTTTTTGCCTTCAACAACAAGACCTTCTTGTCATTAATTTTCTTTTTGCCTTCAACGTGAACAAGAAGTTTTGCCTTCAACTTGAACAAGAAGTTTTGCCCAAGAAGTTTTGCCTTCAAAGTTTGTGTATATATAAACTTAGATTTGTTTTAATTGTATCCCAATACAATAATGTCAATCAAATATCTCTCCAAATCAAATTTGGTCTCTTAAAGATTATTTCCAAAAAATAAAATTAGGATACTTAATCAAATTAGGAATCATAATTAAATAAAAACTTTCCTATTTAATCTTAAATAAGACTCTAATTAATTTGGGTGCTAGCCCACTAAATTAAAGCTCAATAGATTAAATATTATTTTGGCATAATAATTAATTAACTATTAATTAATTAATTTAACTTACTTAATTTTAATTAACAATAAATTAAAATTATATTTAATTTATTTAATATCAAATATCAATTATTTATTTAAACAATTAAATCTAATTTTATATTTCAAATTTATTTATCAAATTAATATTTCTGAAATATCTCGAATAACCTAATCCAATTAGGAAATGCCAAAATAATCATTTATTAACTTTTAATAAACATCCTCGAATTTGTAACATAGACGAGAACTGTATTGTGCGACCGTCTTAGGTTCATTATCGAGTAGCAGTGGAATAATATTAACTCTTTAATATTTCATCTCTATGATATTCCACAGACCATGGGTAATCGCCTAGCAGCAAGCCATGACCCATAGTCGATGAATGAAGTGGGAAAACATATGAACCTGTTAGAATACACTTCGAACATGTCATCTCATTCCTTCCGATATTTATGTTTCTTATCGAGTCTGGATCATGGTAAAGTCAAACATTATACTCGACATATCTTTAAACTTTATCTTGTGGATTTGATATCTCTAAGATATCGACTGCTTTGGCCAAAGACTTATATCCACAATTTCGAGTTTACTTGAAACATCTCTTTTATTATCAAAGCTATCAGATCCCATCTTGAAGCATACGTGACTTCGTACGTCAATTGCTCAAGGCCATCTAATATTTATTCAAAGGACGTGGATAGTCGAATGAGGATATACTAGTGAACCAAGAGTACTATCGCACAAGTCATCATATGATCTCAGGTCAAAGGATATGATGACACTAATGTATTATTACGAAGATCAACGACCTTAGATAATATTACCATTTGATCTTACGTTTCTGTGGTCGTGTTCAATATTTCATTCTACAAATGAAACATCTATTGTCTGTGTCTTTATGATATGAGACTCATCATCCATTCTATTAACATCATATGTCAATCTAGGCGATACACAACAATATTGGTTAAGTGATATATTATTGTCATGTATAACAATCACATTGATCTCTACAATTGCACCTGAACTCTCGCCAAAACCATGTTAATGAAAATTCACACAAGATGCTCACTTTGTCTGTCTTCATAAGCACCCTTACATTTAACAATATTTTGTCGACCAGATAAAGTGCTGCATTATCTGAATCTCTCTTTCTATATCCTCTCTATCTTGTTTAATTTGTTGACAACCTTCTTCTTTAGTATTGACTTGCATGCATAAATATTGCCTGTTGAATGATTCTGTATTGGCTTTGTGCTTGTTGCTGCAAATTTCATTGGTTGTGGATGTGGCTGCTGCTTTGGTTATGGCTGTGCAGCAGCCATTTTTGGAGGCTGCACATGCTGCTATTGCCGTTGTAGTTAATAAGTTTGATGGGTTTGTTATGAAACACCAGTTTGATGACTTGAACGAGCAGTGCTTGATCTATAGCCATTCATATCAAATTGAGGAACGATTTCTTAGCTGCCACAGCAACCCATTATGAGATCAAGATGATAAAATACAATTTGAAAAATGGATCTTGAAGAAATTAAATCATTAACATCATAACCCCACTAAATAGAGTCGTTGATCTTTTTCT